>JANHGA010189482.1:0-10772 GCA_027560355.1 Halcyon chelicuti
CTGTGTCAAAGGCCTTGCTGAGGTCTAGGTAGAGCACATCCACAGCCTTCCCCTCGTCTCTCCGGCCGGTCACCCAGAGCCACTGTGCTCTATTTCTTTTGAGACCTCCAAAGAACGCTCACAGGATTTCTATTTACTTTGGGGCCATCTATTTCAAGCAACATGCAAAAGGAACTTCACTCACCTTGAGCACCGCAGCCTCACAGTCTCAAACCTTGTACATCATATACAAATGCTCTCAGTTCTTTCACCCCCATCAGCCATTTCAACAGTCCATAAACACTTCTCCAACACTGAAAGGTCTGAACTATGTCTCAAGACTTTAGTAATCCTTTGTGTCCAAACCCCATCTCCCAGCAGTTCCTTGATATCTCCATCAGAAACTCCTAAAGGTCTCCACCACAAAGGTGTCTTCTCAGGCCACAGCAACTCCCAGATCAGAATCTCTGAATTTTCTTTGGAGTCTTTTTCACCCCCAGCCTGTTTCATGGAGAAAAAAACAACTGGTAGGTTCTCCCAGCAATTTCCTATCTTAATCTTCATTGTGCATTAGTAATCAACAGGCCATCTCTTCTGCTAATTTCCCCTCCATTATCTCAGAAAGGTCAACAAGGCAAGTCTGTTCAAGCTCCATGTTTCTCTAAAACTCTTGCAGCTCTTCTATATGCTGATAGAAATCTCCCACTGCTTCCCTCTTGGCTTATGAAGGAACTAGTAGTAACGGGTTTCATTCTCATCGCTGAATTCTCCACAGAACTAAAGAGGGTCTGCCTAATGTGTCTCATGTCAATGGTGAGCCCACAACACAGTTCACCTCTGTGAAGAAACCTGATAAGATTATTCCCCTCGACACAGAAGCCTACTTTCACAAGGGTGGGAAGACATTCATGACTTAGAGAAAACATCTTCTCTAGCTACTTTTGACTTGATTTGATAACAGTGTTGAAAGCTATTGGAATATATGAAGAGAGACAACTTCACCACATATTTTACTTCCTTAGGAAACCAAGCTAAAGAAAGTGTTCAAGACACATTGAACCCTTCCACCATTCCAAGAGTAATGTTATTAACACTAGACAAGGTAGTCCCAAGATACTGGAAGACACCTTATATTTTTCACCCAGTCTTCAGTTCAATGTTTTAAAGACTCTTAGAATCAATCCTGAACACTCTGCAGTAGTCATGACTAAATCAAATTAATAAATATTTCAAGGTTTATAATATTTATTTACATTACATAGGTTTTATTAGGATAATGATATTTTAATGATTTTTTTTATTTTCAAGTTTGGTTGAGAACTCATGTTGTTCTGAACACCAAAGGTCTGGGAAGCACAAAACAGAGTCGGGTATCTCCCTTTCTCCTACTATTGTGTTACAATACTAATGCTAACAAAAGCCATAGAACAAACCTAAACTATTTCATCAACCAGTCTCAACATTTAATTAGAAAGAGGGAATCAGCATTTGGAGGTAGTAAGTCCAGGGAATCATGTGGGATCAACCTGTTTTAGGATCACTAAAATGAAGTTAAGATTATGTTTGCAGGTAAGAGGAACCATCGGAGAAGGCTAAAGAACAAAAACAATTTCAAAGAGATCAGATTGCTAGACAGAGGGATGTTCAAATACAGGCAAATAGGGTCCTACCTGGGAACTAGGAAAGCAGACAGTTCTCAAAGTGAGGCTGTTCAGAAAGAAGCAGCAGGAGTAAATGGTAGACCAAAACCAAGTTCTCCATAGCTAAAAAAGTTTTCAGTCCTTTCACACCTGAGGAGACAGTTCTCCTGATGTGTAAGAGTCCCAAGGAAGCCATGCATAAGACTGGCAAGTTCTATGAATTATTGGGAGACCTGGAAAAGATGCTGGAGAGTAGTGATGATAAAGGGCATCATTGATCAGCACAGACATTGACATGAAGAAGAGACAGAGACACTGCACAGAGGATTCTCTCAATACCAATCAGCAAAAGCCATCGGCTGGATGTTTGGCAGAGGAAAATGAAGGACTAGGAAAAATAAGTATTGATTATGTCTCAGTAGAGATACAAAAACCCACATCAGAGCAAGTCATATTAAAGCTATGCTTTAATTTTCCACTGCTTGGCATCTACGACATGCTCTAGCATAACCTCAAGGCACAGGTTTGACAACAGCCAGTTGGACTGAGCTGTCCAGGCTCTGCAAAAGAGGTGCCTGTGCTGGAAAACAGTAATTACATATATCACCAGAATACAACATGTGAATCGTAAAAAGTACTTGGACATAGGTTCCCGGTGTAAGGGAAGGTCATGGAGCAGATCATCTTGAGTGACATTACACAACATATACAGGACAACTGGGCAATCAGGCCCAGTCAGCATGGGTTTATAGAAGGCAAGTCCTGCTTGACGAACCTGATCTCCTTCTTTGACAAGATGACCTGTCTAGTGGATGAGGGAAAAAGCTGTGGATGTTGTCTACCTGGACTTCCATAAAGCCTTCAACACTGTTTCCCACAGCATTCTCATGAAAAACCTGGCTGCTCGTGGCTTGGACTGGAATATGCTCTGCTAGGTAAAACACTGGCTGGACAGCCAGGCCCAAAGAGTGGTGGAGAACAGAGTTAAATCCAGCTGGCAGCTGGTCACAAGTGGCATTCCTCAGGGCTCCGTATTGGGACCACTTCTGTTTAACGTATTTCTCAATGATCTTGATGAGGAGATACAATGCACCCTCAGTAATTTTGCAGAGGATGCCAAGTTGTGTGTTATTTGGAGAATAACCAGCAAAAAAAAAAGGGGGGGAGAATAAATTAATTCACCGAAGGAAGGACTTGTGCAGTCATCACATAGATTTAACTCTAGTTTATCTGGCTTAACACATCTCTATACAGGGACAAGCTCTGCACAGTAAAGGATTTCCCACCAGCATAACTAAGCTGCACATCTCTCAGGCTCTTACATGGGTGCAGCTGCCTCCTCTCCTGCTTTCCATCCTTTCACTAGAGCCAGGGTGACAGATCAGAGAAACCCTTCATGTTCATGGGACTTCACCTTGTCACATTTACTACCATCCTTTTAACTATCAAACTGGAAATCTATTTTGCTTCCTCTGAAGTTTAAGACCAGTCCAAGCAAGATGGCTCAGCACTATAGTTAAATAATCCCATGTTGATGAGAAATCCTTTGATTCTTAGATTCAAGTAGGAACGTTCTCAGAAAAATGTTGCCTCAAGCTAAAAAAAAAACCAAACCCATCCCACCCAATATACTAATAGTCAACTGATCAACAGATAGTATCTTATCTCTAAATAATGTTGATATGACGAGAGACTCCCAACTTTCTAAAAAGACTCTTGCCCACTGATTTAAAGATGCAGGACTGAAAGACGACTGCATTAGCCCAAAGCATCAACTTTTTAAGGAGAAAGCAAAGGCCCTGGATGTCAGAGAAAAAAATTTTTTAAATTGATCTAAGCCTAATAAATGCACCAAGCTCATAAAACGAACAGAGAAGCACGAGTTAAGGTTTAAGGGTGGTGTCCAAGTCTGATCTCCCAGGATGCATAGTCTGTCTTGCAAATTACTTTTGAAGACCAGGTTGCCACAGGTTCCCAAAAAGAATCAAGAGTAAAAGAACATCCCCATGAAACTGAGCCCAGATTGCAGTAGCTGGGCTACAAGGGTCCCACAGCTGTAAAGGAGTGATTGAAGACATGCTCTGGTGAAGCACCAAGAGTGACAAAAGAAAGCTTAAAAACATATTCAGCCCCATGTGAGGCACTTTGCTTCATGTCAGTTGTGCATACTGCGACTAGAATGCAATGTCCAATCGGTAATCATGATAACCTCCACAGGTAATCTGGGTGTATCTGCTCTGTCTCTGGAAGACACGGGTTTCCAAAGCTTGTCCACACGCTTGTGGGCTTTGCAGCAGATACCTTAAACCTAGTTGCATTTTAGGGATGTGTTAAGCTGGTCACTCTGGTCTCTTATTTTAGAAGAGTACTGAAATGCTGCTCAGTCATAGGCTTGTTGCATAAACATGAACTCAAAGCCTTCCACATATCAGAAAGTGACATGAAACATTATTCATCCAAAAATATCCTGTCTCACATAGAAGCACTGCCAGCAGGCACAAACACATTGTCCATATCATCCCAGGATGGGGTTTGTCACAAGCAGAGGAAAATTTATTTGCCCATCTCCCAAGAACAGCAGATGATACTTTAAACCACTCCCAACCTCTAACAACTCACTGCCATCATGTTCTGACTTGCTGCAAACAGAGGGGGTTTAGGTTGGGTATTAGGAAAAATGTCTTCCCCAAAGGGTTATCAAGGCCTGTCCCAGGCTGCTCAGGGCAGTGGTGGAGTCCCCATCCCTGGAGGGATTACAAAGACATGAAGATGTGGTGCTGAGAGCCATGGTTTAGTGGAGACCTGACAGTGCTGGGCTAACTGTTGGACCCAGTGATCTTAAAGATCTCTTCAAACCAGATGCTTCTATGATTACTTGGTGACAGGAGCACTGCACCTTAAATTGTTCAGGGGATCAGACTAGTTTCCTTACCATCTTCAGAACTGCAACTCAGACATCCCTCCTGGCCTGAAAATCTTCACACTTCAAGAAAAATAGTGAAGAGAACACAGCAAAGACTTTTCTTTTTACTTCAGTTCTCTCTCATTACCCTATTACTGCAGCTACATGTTCAGTGCTTCATTTTTAATCTCCAGAGAGACAACCTCCCATCTCTTCACATCAAGAGCCAATGACACAAAGGAGATCTATTACTTTAATTACTTGCTGGAAAAAAGTTACTGCATATGTCCTTACTACCCAATTTGTATTATACATGTTGTCTATGAGCTTGATCATTTCTTTCATCTATAAGCTTGTTTAAAGTGCTCTTATCTCTTCCACTCCAGTTTTGGTTGGATTTTTTTAAATTCTATTTTAGTATCGTTGCCAAAGATGTCTACTCACAGAAATCGTCACAAGCATTCTCCTGCTAAGCCATGTGGTGTTTGGCCTCTTAATTACATTCATTCATTTGAAGAAGAAACAGAGTTTGTTCCTGGACATGACATACAATGTTGCTATGTACAAAGACAGAGCTTCTCTATTAATGGGCAGTGCATCTTAAAATATTTACACCAGATAATTATATATAGCTGACATCAATTTGTTACAATGCAAAAGAAATGGGACTCACAAACACCTCAGCAAGTTACACCTGTCTCTAGGCATGCAAAAAAGGATGGTTACACGTTGGCCACTGCATGTCAGAAAGGAGCAATGACTTCTGAGTGAAAGCAGCGACTTCTCTTTTGGGTTCAGGAAACTTGCTTGTGGTCACATATTCCTCTCAAACTCTGCACTCACATCCTCTGTTACTGCAAAAACATCTTTCCTTGCAGCTAGGACTTCTACCAAATGTGAAAGGTCACATCATACTGAGGCTAGAGACCATGCTAGGTCTAATTAACAGCAGAGCCATGTGCTCTGCCAGCTTTCAGGAACATAATACCCCATCATCCTAGGCAGAAGGCTGTAGGACAGCAAGATGATGACACTATTTGAGGGCTGGAACACCTCTACTGTGAGGACAGTCTGAGAGAGTTGGGAATGTTCAGCCTGAAGGAAAGAAGGCTCTGGGGACATGTTATTGTAGCCTTCCAGTATCTGAAAGGGGCCTACAAGAAAGCTGGGGAGGGACCTTTTAAAATGGCTGGTAGCAATAGGACAGGGGTAATGGCTTCAAACTGGAAGAGGGGAGAATTCGATTAGAAATGTGGAAGAAGTTCTTCACTGTGAGGGTGGTGAGACACTGGTACTTGTTGCCTGTGGAAGTTGTGGATGTTCCATCACTGTTTGTGTTCGTGACTGGGTTGGAGAGGGTTTTCAGCAACCTGGTCTGGTGGGCAGTGGCAAGAGGGTTGGAACGAGGTGATCTTTAAGGTCCCTTCTAACCTAAATCATCCTATGTTTCTATTTCAAGTGGAAACACAGTCACCAGTGGCTGACTTGTGGCATACAAACCTAAAAGCCCAAGGCAACTTATTCAGCACAAAGAGCTTCTCAAGTTGGACTACATGACCTTTGGGGGTCCCTTCCAGCCCTAGCCATTCTATAAGTACATAATAACTATGATTAAATATGCCAGCAGTGCAGCAATAAAGTCTGCATCATGAGCACTAACAGCAGGGCAGCCAGGATACAACACTAAATACGCATTTGTGATGATGTCTAATTTAGGATATCTGCTTACTGACAAAACGTGCAAGTGCTCAACAAACAAACAAAGAAAAAAAGAAAAAGAAACAAAAAAACCCACCCCAAAACAACAACAAAAACCAACAAAAGAAACACACAACCAAAAACCAAAACACCACACAAAAAACCAAACAACAAAACCCAACCCAAACCACAACACAGTCAAACAAACAAAAAAAGCAGATCAGGGCAGGGAGGGGATGGAAAACAAAAGTACTCAGGACAGAGTGGCTTCAGGTAGAAGACAAAGATAACAAGTCTTATAAGGAGCAGCTGAGGGACCTGGTGTTGTTCAGCCTGGAGAAAAGGAGGCTCAGGGGAGACCATCTCACTCGCAACAACTCCCCGAAAGGAGGCTGGAGACAGGTGGGGATCAGTCTCTTCTCCCGAGGAAAAATTATAGGACAAGAGAAAATGGTCTCAAGTTGTACCAGGGGAGGTTTAGGTTGGGCACGAGGGAAAAATTCTTCAGTGAAAGGGTTGTGAAGCTCTGGCCCAGGCTGCCTAGGGAGGCATTGGAGTCTCCATCACTGGAAGGATTTAAAAGACATGTAGGTGAGGTGCTAAGGGACATGGTTTAGTGGTGGGAATAGCAGTGTTAGGCTACTGTTCGGACTCTTAAAGGTCTTAGCTACTCAGTTATATCCATGTTCAGTCTCCCCAGGGATAGGCCTGCTCCTTTACCTAAATTTTTTTTTTTCAGTAGTGCTTTGCAAAGTGAAAGGTCAGGGATGAAGCAAGCAGCCCAAGCAGGAGAAACATAAACATGCTCACCCAGGCTCAATTTTAGTTTGGACACTCAAGTTCAGATGTATAGAAAGGGCAGAATGGAGTTATCTTTGCCCACTACAGAGTCAGCAGTCTAATCTCATACCTGGAGACAGGTTACAGATGTCCTGAAATCGAGGGGCATGCCCAACATGCCTCAGATGGGATACCTGTCAGGAAGGATTATCTCTTGATGAGTTTTTAGGTGCTTGCTCTAATTATCTCATCATAGTGACACCCTTCACACAATGCAATCAGCTCCCAGCTAATTGTACGACATCCCCAGTGAATTCAGTAACACCACAGAAGCCAACACAGACAGAGGGTTTCCACTGAAGTCCTCAGCAAGTACAAGCACACACCTTTGGGCAGCTATGGGGTGGTGAGACTGGTCCTTAAGAGGCAGAGGCTGGAAAGGTCCTGCCTGTGGGAAGGGCAGAGCCATGTCCCATCTCAATGGTGCTGTTGGCACAGAGACAAGGATGCAAGAAGGAGGCTTCCCAGCATTTTACTGGGGAGCTGACTAGCTCTCCACTCCCTGCACCAACTCATGATTCCTGCTCAGAGACATTGCTGTAGGCACTCAACTCCATCCTTGGTGGCGGCACTTGCCCAAAACAACAAAGAACAGCAGTTCAGAGGCAGCAGCAGCTTTTTTGTGGAGATCTTACCAAAAAAACAGTGAAGAGAATGAAACCCAAATTACTGTCCCTGTTACACTGGTTGTCCTGAGAACACATTACTATCCCCACAGAGAGATCCCTAAGCCTTGCAGTTTGTCGTCAGCGTCATGGTTCCTCAGATCCTGACACGTAAACACGCAGCTACTCTTCTGCCTTTTACCACTAATGCAGACAGGGCACAGGGACAAGGCGAGTTCTTTTATTACAGTCTTTACACACAAAGTCAAATTCACCTGTGTGTGTCAGCAGCTTAAAAATTCTGTTCCTTTTCCCCTCCCAATATATTTTTCGGCTGTATGCTCATTTTCTCCATCAAGGCATCTTAAACTATTTCACTTTATATGTGATGTGCACTCAAGTTTCCCACTGAAATTCACTGCTCCCCATCCCCACCACTGTGGTGTTTTATGAAGCAACTGCTTTGAGATACAGCAGTGTAGAAGAAGCAGAAATGTAGCAAGCACAGCAAGACACACAGATTGAGAAAGAGCTAAACAAAACAAAACAAATTCTCAACAAGAAAGCTCCTTAGAGGAATGCAATTGATTTTCCAGTCCTTTTACAAGTCTTTCAGATCAAGTATTTTAATTAATGTTTATCCTACCTACTCAAATGCAATAATCTGCAATGTTAAAACTTCAGTATTCAACATTTGATGCAGTTAATTCTACCCACCACAGCATCTTTAATCATAGAATGGTTTGGGTTCGAAGGGACCTTAAAGTTCATCTTGCTCCAGCCCCCCTGATGTGAGGAAGGACACCTCCCACTAGGGTTAGGTTCTCAAAGCACCATCCAACCTGGTCTTGAACACATCCAGAGATGAAGCATCCACAACTTCCATGGGCAACCTGTGCCAGAGTCTCACCACCCTCACAGTGAAGAACTTCTTCCTCATCTAAACCTCCCCTCTTCCAGTTTGAAGCCATTACCCCTCATCCTGTCACTGCAAGTCCTTGTAAAAAGTCCCTCCCCAGCTTTCTTGTAGGCCCCCTTCAGATACTGGAAGGCCGCAAAGAGACCCAGATCTCCCCAGATCCTCCTCTTCTCCAGGCTGAACAACTCCAACTGTCTCAGCCTGGCCTCACAGCAGAGGGGTTCCAGCCCTCAGATGATCTTCATGTCCCTCCTCTGGACCCACTCCAACAGGTCCATGTTCTTATGCTGGGGGCTCCAGAGCTGGAAGCAGTACTCCAGGTGGGAAAGGTCCCTTCCAACCCAACCCATTCTATGATTCTGTGATTATCTCCCTATTTTGTATCTGGCAAAGTAAAGCACACAGCAGAGAACAGATCTATTTTTGCAACTTTTCATGTGTGCTGCAAAAACAACAGCTGTAATAAAGCGCTCAGGCAGATAAACATCACAACACAGGAAAGGTTCCCATGTACAATGCTTCTTTAAAGCATTGATTTTGTCTTCCCCTCACTTGCAAGAAGTGGTGGCTGTCAGCCCAACTCAACAACTATTTAAGTCAGTGCTTTGCAAAGTGAACAGCCAATAAGCCACTGAAAAGAGCTCTGAGAAGATGCAGCTTGCTATGCTCTGTAGCTGAGCTGAAGCTGTATCACCCCTGAAATTAAGGAGCTGGCATGATCTATCAAACCAGCTGTCCTCGGAGAGCACTGGCAGCTGTCTGGACATGGTGTGCTAGCCACAAAAGACAGAAAAAGAACTTACATTGCCACAGGAGAAGCCTCAGCGAAGAACTAGCTCATTTAGGTGCTGTTAAGAACCAGAAACATTGACTCTGCTTTCACTGACTGCAGCTGTAGGTCGAAACTGGGGAAGGAGGGAGGTTTCCACATAGACCAAGCAAAGCAGACATGGGGGGCAAGAGCATAAATCACACTTGGTGCACCCAGGGAAACCAGACCCCTATAAGGTCCCATAAGACACGAAGCACTCATAGAAGCAATCCTCAACCATGGCAACAGCTGCAAAGAAAGAAGTCAACCCAGAGCACCAGGGTTGTTTGGAGTTGTTCAGCCTAGAGAAGAGACTCTAGAGACAGTTTATTGTGGCCTTTCAGTATTTCAAGGGGGCCTATAAGAAAGATGGGGACAGTCTATTTAGCAGGGTATGTTGTGAGAGGACAAGGGGTGATGGGTTTAAACTAAGAGAGGAGATTTAGACCAGAGGTAAGGAAGAAGTTTTTTACAAGGAGGGCAATGAAACACTGGCCCAGGTTGCCCAGAGAGGTGGTAGAAGCCCCATTCCTGGCAACATTCCAGGTGATATTGGACAGGGCTCTGAGCAACCTGCTCTAGTTGCAGATGTCCCTGCTTCCTACAGGGCGTTGGACTAGGTGACCTTGAAAGGCCCCCTCCAACCCAAACCCTTCTATATGGATTTTATATGAAATGGGAATCAGCCAGAAGTGGCCCTTCAGATGTTGCTTTGAACTCCTTGGATCGGTAGGGGAGAAACCAAAGAGTGAAGAGCCCTTTCAAGCAGCATTCTGTGGGGCTGCAGGCTCCCAGGGAGAGGACTACTGCTCTGCTCCATGAGCTCCTATGCCTTCACACACAGCAAGCTCCAAGGGACAGCAGCCCACAGGTCTAGGATGCAGCACCTTGTAGGATGCTGAGGAGCTTCATCCCGTGGGGAGGAAATCCACTCCTCTATTACATTTCATACAGCACTTGTTTTCTATCCCAGCCACATCAACAGTCTAAGCAGCACTCAATACTCATGGCAAAAGGCCATCTCCACCTCCAAGAAGTAAGATTGCTTCTGCCTGTTAAAGACTTTGGGAGAATGAAGGGCTAAACTCCCCCATCACTGTGCAGCTGCCCGTGTCACCTCTATTTTTATAGCAAGTTCATCTTTGGGAAGGCCCTGGCTTAAATTCAATTACCCTACACCAAGAGGTGGTCATCACTTGGGGGGAAGAAAAAAAACCCAAACTACAAACCTTCAAACTACAGAGCATTAGAAAAGGAATAATCCTGATATGTATTAGGGGGCCTTATTAAGATCATTATTCGCTGTCAGAGAGTCTTCAGCAGCAAGCAACCTGTTCTAAATATAGATTGACTTAAAGCTTTTCTAGAGTAAAAAAAA
>JANHGA010189483.1:0-10716 GCA_027560355.1 Halcyon chelicuti
GCAGGATCCCCCCCTCTCCCTGCTGCCCACGCTGCTGGGGGTGCAGCCCAGGGTGCCAGTGGCTGCTGGGCTGTGAGTGCACGGGGCCAGTTCAGCTCCAGCTATTCATCCCAAAGTCTTTCTCTGCAGGACAGCGCTCTATGAAATCTCAGCATCACAGAATGTGCCATGGTTGTATTTCTGCGGCCAGTGCCAAGACAGAAAGGAAGGTTCTCAAGGAAGATCGTGCTGTCTTATGCTCAATCATCTCTCGAAGCTTCTCTCCCACACCTCTCTAGGGAGGATGAGGAAAAAACCTGGTATCATTGATACAAATTCCAAAGAATTTATTTCCCATGTCACAGTCCACCCTCATCCAGCCTGGCACTGCTGGACTAACTGCTGATGACGGCAATGCCACTGCTCCATCAGCTCCAGGATAGATAGTCTGAACACCAGGAATCCCCCTTTCTTCCCCCCTCTAGCTTCCTAGAGCTCACAAGGCCTCCTGCAGAGCAGGAGAGACTCAGGCACATGCAGCTGGACTTGTGACAGACTTACAACCCAGGGAAGGGAGCAACTGCATGAGGAACCCACTATGAAGACCTTTGGATGTGGCTGATAGGAGAAACCCTCCAAGTAACACTCTCCCTCAGTGACAGGGATCACCTGGCAAGGAAGCAGAGAAGGTACAAAGGCAGATAGACAGCGGCCAGGATTCCAACATAGTATATTAGAAACAGAGTGACCACCAGCACTAGGGCAGGCATCGTAACCCTGCACTGGGCACTGGGGAGGCTGCCCTCGAATCCTGGGTTCTGTTTTAAGCCCCTCACCCCAAGAGGGACATTGAAGGGCTGGTGCGTGTCCAGAGAAAGGCAATGGAGCTGGGGAAGGGTCTAGAGGACATGTCTGGTGAGGAGTAGCAGAGGGACTCGGGGTTGTTGAGCCTGAAGGAGGCTCAGGGGAGACCTCCTTGCTCTCAACAAGTCCCTGACTGGAGGTTGGCGCCAGGTGGGGTTGGTGTCTTCTCCCAAGGAACAAGCAACAGGACAAGAAGAAATGGCTTCAGGTTGCACTAGGGGAGGTTAGGTTGGACATGAGGAACAATTTCTCCCCGCAAGGACTGTCAAGCTGTCCCAGGCTGCCCAGGGCAGTGGTGGAGGGGTTTCAAAGCCATGGAGATGTGATGCTGAGGGACCTGGTTTAGTGGTGACCTGGCAGTGCTGTGTTAACAGTTGGACTCGATGATATTAAAGATCTGTTCCAATCATGATTCTATGGTTCTGTTCTGTACTCACTTCCGGAGAGGATTCACAATCTCATCCCGCAGAATGCTCTGGACGTTCCTGTCGCACAGCGGGAAGGGTTTGAAGAGCATGGAGTCCAGCACGGATGTACAGGAGAAGAGGCTGCAAAAAAAAGTGGAATGGGTGTAAGTGTGATGGGTTTGCAGCAGTATTTCAAACCAAACCATTGTGCCCAGTGACAGGCGGTGACTTTTATTTCCAACAGTCCATGCATGTGGTTACAGACAGGCGAGTGACAGCACGTTCCTGCAGCAAGCTAAGCTACAGCAGGTTCAACAAACACTGGGAGTAGAACAAAACCTCCTACTTTGCAGCCAAAACTGTTCATGGGGGGACACCACTGAGTCTTTTCTTCTCCAAACAGGACTGCATAGTCAAGCTGGAACCTCCTGGGTGGTTTCTTTCAAACGTTTCCAGCCGTTACCTCCTGTGACAGAGTCGGCACCGTCCACATCCAGAGAGCTACCACCTCTCACAGCCCTGCACGACAGACACACGGGTGTCTTAGGTACTCATGAGGATCCTTCAAGGGCCTGAGAACCTCCTAGATTAGGAAGGAGATCAAGCACCAAAGTTGCATCTCCACACAATTTATTCTGCTCTTAATTTCCAACTCCCTCGACAACCCAGGGATGTGCTGCCAGATTAGGGTTCTGCCCAATTAAAAAGCACCCCCTCATTTAATGAAATGGCACCACCCAAACATGTCCTTACCTGAAGAGAGCTGCGTCCATGTAGCAGGAATTACAGTGGCCTTGGATCCCCTTCATCCGCCCTCGCAGGACATGCACTGCTGCCTCGTTCCGGAGGGGAGGAAAACTGTCTGGGGCCTGGGGAAGAACTTCTTTCCCTCCTGAAAGAGAAGCAACAGAAGCATCTTCCTTTAGCTTCCTACGTCATCTGGGTCAGGTTCCTCCAGCTTCAAAGGTGGCTTCCTCAATCTGGTTTACATGGTTTCTTCAGCGTTCTCCACTTGTAATTCAATCCCCTCTCTTTGGCATATCCTTAAGATATTCCTCCTTGGCCCTTGCCCCCATTTTGGGGGGGAAATCCTAGAGGAATCCTGTCTTCTCCCTCACAGTGACCTCATTTACAGTTACCAAGTGGCCAGGTCATGTCATCTTCTCTGCTCTGGAGGATTTTCTTCCTTCATTCAAACCAAAACACTGACCTCTGTGTCCCCAAACCTCCTTCTGAAGGTCTCATAGTCACATCAAGCTCTACACTAAAACCGATTTAATCCTCTCTCCCTTCCCAAGCTCCATCTTATTTCTTGGTCCTCAGCTGCAACACCATTATCACCTAACATCCTGACCATGGGCCTGAGTTACCCCCTGAAGTTCTCCAGAGCCATGTGATTGGTCTTTATCTCCGTAACATTGAAGATGTTGGTATGTGTTGGTTGATGAAAAGGTCACTGTGAGCCAGCACCATGTGCTGGCAGCCCAGCAGCCACTGGCACCCTGGGCTGCACCCCCAGCAGCATGGGCAGCAGGGAGAGGGGGGGGATCCTGCCCCTCTGCTCCCAGGGCTCTGGGGAGACCCCCCTGCAGTGCTGGGTCCAGCTCTGGAGTGCTCAGCACAGGAGACACAGGGACCTGTTGGAGCGGGGCCAGAGGAGCCCCATCAATGCTGGGAGGGCTGGAACCCCTGTGCTGGGAGGCCAGGCTGGGAGAGTTGGGGGTGTTCAGCCTGGAGAGAAAAAGGCTCTGGGGAGACCTTCTGGTGGCCTTTCAGGACTTGAAGGGGCCTGTGAGAAAGATGGGGACAGACCTTTTATCAGGTCCTGTTGTGACAGGACAAGGGGGGATGGTTTTAAACTACACAAGGGAGATTTAGACTGGATTCAGTTTTGGGACGCTCGCTCCCAAAAGGACATTGAGGGGTTGGAGTGTGTCCAGAGAAAGGCAATGATGCTGGAGAAGGGTGTAGAGAACAGGTCTGGTGAGGACAAGCTGAGGGAACTGGGGTTGTTAGGCCTGGAGAAAAGGATGCTCAGGGGAGACCTTCCCACTCTTGACAACTCCCTGACACGAGGTTGGAGCCAGGTGGGATCAGCCTCTTCTCCCAAAGAACAAGCGACAGGCCAAGAGGAAATGGACTCAAGTTGCCCCAGGGGAGGTTTAGGTTGGACATCAGGAACAATTTCTTCCCCGAAAAGGTTGTCAAGTCCTGTCCCAGGCTGCCCAGGGCACTGGTGGAGTCCCCATCCCTGGAGGGGTTTCAAAACTGTGGAGATGTGGTTCTGAGGGACATGGTTTAGTGGTGACCTGGCAGTGCTGGGTTAATGGTTGGACTTGATGATTGTAAAGTTCTCTCCCAACCAAATGATTCTATGATCCTGGATCTACGGAAGAAATGCTTCACTGTGAGTGCAGTGAGACACTGGCACCTGTTGCCTAGAGAAGCTGTAGATGCCTCATCCCTGGAAACATTCAAAGTGAGGTTAGGATGAGGCTTTGAGCAACCTGCTCTAGTGGAAGGTCTCCCAGCCCATGGCAGGTGGGGTTGGAACTTGATGATCTTTAAGGTCGGTTATAACCCAAGCCAAGTGAAGATTCTATGGTATGGCTGCTAGGCAAGGCCCTGGAGCCAAAGCACTTGTACAATTATGACCTCAATATGGACAAGATCCTTTCTTCTGCCTTGAAATCCACAGGCAGAAGAGCCCTGTCCTTCAGACATGGTGATCTTAGAGGTCTTTTCCAAGTGTGACAATTCTGTGACTCTGTGATTTGCAATGTCTCTTGCTCTGGACCTCTATCCTCTGATATCCCCCAACATCTGCTGCATCCTTTCTCTTCTCTAACACACCTGTACCACGGAGGCCTTCTCTGTAGAGCTGCTCACAGTACGTTGCCCTAATTTATGTTATTACGGTAATTAATTAATTTACAGGGACATTCCCTGTAAATACCATCACGCAAACCTCAGCACCTTTAAAACTAATGTTTTCTGGAGCACTCAAAGAGTAGACTACTAACCCGCTGACGAAGGCGCCGAACAGAAGGTTGCTCCATAGCGTGCCTGGTCCCAGTACACCCCCATCTCCCCAGTCCTGAAGAGACTTACGATAGTCGGCGAGGCGAGGCTCGCTGTCGCGTGACCACTGGAAACGCATGTCGGGCTGGCAGGACTGCAGCTTGACGAAGAGGCCGCGCTTCGGAGCACAGTGGAAGTAGTATTTGCCCAGCCACTCGCCAGCAGTGACGCCCTTATCTTCATCCTGGGGAGGGGGCATCAAGGAATTGCACGAGGTTTTCCACAAACGAGATGCAACCCCTCAACGTGGACACCTAAGAGCTGGGTACAGACTTGGTTCCCTTTTAGTGACTGTTCAACCGGGGTTGTTGAGGCTGGAGAAAAGGAGGCTCAGGGGAGACCTCACTCTCGACAACTCCCTGACAGGAGGTTGGGAGCCAGGTGGGGTTGGTCTCTTCTCCCAAGGAAGAAGTGACAGGACAAGAGCAAATGGCCTCAAATTGTGCCAGGGGAGGTTTTAGAACAATTTCTTCCCAAGCCCTTTCCCAGTCTACCCAGGGCAGTGGTGGAGTCCCCATCCCCGGAGGGGTTTTAAAGCTGTGGAGATGTGGTGCTGAGGGACATGGTTTAGTGGTGACCTGGAAGAGCTAGGGGAACAGTTGGACTTGATGATCTTAAGAGTTCCTTCCAAACAAAATGATCCTGAGACTCTCTTCTGGTTACACTTTGAACCTACTGATGCCAGATTAATAATTATTCCATCCCACATCCCAGTAATACTGCTCTAGAAGAGAATAACTAACCTGATAATTATCCCACAAGCTCTTTTCCCCAGCCTAAGTGAGGGCACAGCTGTGCACTTGCCCTCACAGTCCACCCTCTGACATGTCAGAGGCCCAGGCCAGGCTGTGAGATACACAGCCACGAGCTGAAGGTCTTCAAAAGAGAAGAGCAACCAAGACCTGCCTGTTCTGATCATAAAATCATAGAATTGTTTTGGCTGGAAGAGATCTCTAAAATCACTGAGTCCAACCATTCCCCCAGCACTGCCAGGGCACCACTGAACCATGTCCCTCAGCACCACATCTCCATGGCTTTGAAACCTCTCCAGGGATGGGGACTCTGTCACTGACCTGGGCAACCTGGGCCAGGCCTTGACAACCCTTTTCAGGGAAGAAATTGTTCTTGTGTCCAACCTAACCTCCCCTGGGGAAACTTGAGGATGTTTTCTCTTGTCCTATCAATGCACAACCTCACCGCAGGAAGCATTTTGCTCCTTACCAGTTCAACTCCTGCCATCTTGTGCTCAATCTGGGGCAGGTAGCCCAACCAGCGGATGATTCCTGAAACCTGATTTCCCTTGTCCAAGGTGATCTGGACCATGGAGTTCACCTCCAGGGTTGAACTCCCACTTTCACACTCATCACCACTGTTGCTTATCTCTCGTTTCATTTGCTTTGGGTGGACCAAGCCCATGTCGGACTCAAACGGTGAAAATAAACCTAGAGGGTGACAGAAAACATCAGGTGAGGGAGAAGGAAGTCAACACCTAATGACAGACACCTCTGGATCTCATCTCATATGAGGTCTAACTTGAAATTGCAGATCACACAGGCAAGCCTGAAGCTGAGCACCAGCGACACAAGGTGTAATTCCCAGTGATACAGCCAAACTGGTCTAACAGGCTGAGAGGGGATGATTCTGCTCCTTGTTTCTCCACTCCAGGCTGAGAAACCTCCAGCCTCCTCCTGGCCCTGGGACTAATCCAGCCCTTCTCAGAGCCATTTTGGGCAGTGGTGGGGTGAGTTACTACCAAATGATTTCCTTCAGGCTGGCCCTGACAGCTCCACAATGTCTTCTGATGGCAGCAGATTCTAATTTCTCATCTCACTGAATGACTCAAACCATCACTGCACCTTCTCTAGCATAAGGATGAGGCTCCTGCTCCACCTTCTACAGCTAAATTAAAGACTTTAACCAGTGGTGCCTTCTCCTCTAGGAAATATTTCTGCCTTGCCATCAGACTCTTTGTTGTTCTTCCTGACGAACGAGTCCAACTCAGCTTTAGTTGCCTAACATAAAGAATTTTGTCTGGAACCTGAGGCTTTTCCATGGACCTTCTCTGCCTCCTGAGTAACCAAGCTGGGACTCGCTGAAGCTTTTGGTTGACTTTCAGCTCGTCAGTAGCCTGCAGAGAAGGAATACATGGAAAATCCCAAGGAATGGATGCAGGGAAGACACACCTGATGAAAACTTACTTTGCAAGCTTTCCTTCACAACAGAGTCCATGGGGATTTCTCGGAAAATGTCTGTTGTTCCTTCTTCTTCCTGAAAGGAGAGAAAAAAAAATCTGTCACCTAAATGCTTCATCAGACATAGGGCATTCCTGGGATATGAACCAATTTTTTCAGGCCTGGAAATTTTGAATGTAACCTTGTTGTGCCTTTCGGACACTCTTTCCACTTAGAATCATTGAATGGTTTGGGTTGGAAGGGACCTTTCAAGGTCATCTAGTCCAAACCCCCTGCACTCAGCAGGAACATCTGCAACTACAGCAGGTTGCTCAGAGCCCTGGACAAACCCACCTGAAATGGTTCCAGGGATGGGGCATCAACCACCTCTCTGGGCAACCTGGGCCAGGGTCTCACCACCCTCAGCATCAAAAATTTCTCCCTTCTCTCCAGTCTAAATCTCCCTCTTGTAGTTTAAAACCATCACCCCTTGCCCAGTCACAACAGGACCTGATAAAAAGTCTGTCCCCATCTTTCTCACAGGCCCCTACAAGTCCTGAAAGGCCACCAGAAGGTCTCCCCAGAGCCTTCTCTTCTGCAGGCTAAACACCCCCAACTCTCCCAGCCTGGCCTCCCAGCACAGGGGTTCCAGCCCTCCCAGCATTGCTGGGGCTCCTCTGGCCCCGCTCCAACAGGTCCCTGTCTCTGCTGAGGACTCCAGAGCTGCCCCAGCACTGCAGGGGGGTCTCCCCAGAGCCCTGGGAGCAGAGGGGCAGGATCCCCCCCTCTCCCTGCTGCCCACGCTGCTGGGGGTGCAGCCCAGGGTGCCTTTGGTTTCTGGGCTGCAAGCGCACGGTGACGACTCATCTCTGGCTTCTGAACCCCAGCACACCCGAGTCCTTTACCGCAGGTCTCTCTCCATCCCTTCACCCCCACCCTGTGCTGATAACCGGGGTTGCCCCAACCCTGGGGCAGGACCTTGCACTTGGCCTTGTTGAACCTTGTGAGATTCACATGGGCCCAGTTCTCAATCTTGTCGAGGTCCCTCTGGATGACATCTCATCCCTCAGATATCTTGTTTTTAATGTCCCACCATAACATAGGTTGGTGTTTTTTAAATGCCCCCAAACCCCAAAAAAGCACTAAGGCTGCTCTTACCGGACAAACTTTAACAAACCATTGGGTTCCCTTCCTGTAAACTGCCATCGCTATTCCTTTGGTGAGCACCTCGTCCACATAGAAGCTAACGGCATCTCCCACCTTCACAGGAACCCCCTCCTCCATCTCTGCTTTTGACTTCTGTTTTGTGTAGTTGTTGTCTGGCATGACAGGAAACTGGACTCTGCTAAAGGGCAGGAAGATCCCACAGTTCCGCTTACACTTGAAATACTCGGTGCCGTGATATGATCCATCGCTGCGCCCTTTGTTTTCCCCCTCACCCTGAAAATGTACCAGAAACACATGTTACACACACCAGTGTTACGGGAAAATAAGCAACTAACTTACTTAAGTGCCAGGACAAGAGGAAATCACCTCAAGTTGCACCAGGGGAGGTTTAGGTTGGACACAAAGAACAATTTCTTCCCTGAAAAGGGTTGCCAGGGCCTGTCACAGGCTGCCCAGGGCACTGGTGGAGTCCCCATCCCTGGAGGGGTTTCAAAGCCATGGAGATGTGGTGCTGAGGGACATGGTTTAGTGGTGTACTTGGCTGTGCTGGGTTAATGGCTGAACTCAATGATCTTAAAGGTCTTTTCCAAGCAAAACATTTCTCTGTGTCTACTTTCTAACCACTTTACCTGTAACTCTACCCCGAAGAAGAACGGCACCAGCACAGCTGAAGTGGCTTTGTAAATGCTGCCGATGTAGCGGATGGTACCAGGGACATGCTGCCGGTCAACCTCCACCATCACTTTTTGTCCCGGCACCGCCCGCAGGGCTGCTTCGAGGCTCAACCTCTCCAAGAAGCAGTTCAAGCGTTCGGTGTGGCTGCCAATGGCCAGGAGGAAGGCGGCTGCCTCCTTGCACACCGGCTGGATGATTTCCACGTTGATTGTGACGGTGGAGCTGTCGTCCAGCATGATGACCTTTAAGAAGCAAGCTGGGGGCCTGTCGTCGGAGAAGTTGCGCAGGTAATTCCTCTCGCTACAGAAGCACACGTTCCCGGCTTGGAAGTACTTGCTGCCGTAGGCACAGTCTTCTGTCAGGATGTAGTAACAGTTTCTGTCCCCCGCTGAAGGCAGGAGGCTGCTCATCATCACCCCCCCTGCACTGCGAGAAGGGAGAGAGTCACACCAGAGAAGCTACAGCCACGTTATCGCGGGATCTCAGAGGAATTCAGGTTGGAAAAGGTCTCAAGCCCAACTCAATGCTCTCAAAGCCTCACCCTGTTGAGGTTGGAGCATCTCCATGGGCAGAAATCCTCCAGCCTTTGAGCATCCTCAATATAAATATCAAAATAAAATCCATTTAACTGAGCTTTCCCATGTTCCTGAGTGTCCCTGTTACCTCCTGTCCCCTCATGGTGCCTCCACAGGACAAGTCCAGCTCTGTCTTCTCCACTTAACCCTCCCAGTAAGAATTTGCCCAGAGCAGCACCTCACCCATCCTGCTCTCTACAACACCAGAACACCTGCCTGAATTCTCCTCTTTGAATTCTCATGCGATTTACCTCTCCCCATCTCACTTTTGATGGTACCACACTCACAGTCAGGACCCAGACTTCTTGTTCTAACATAAAAAAAGGGCTGAATATAGAAACTTCTTCCTTCAGACGGATGGAACTGGTTGGCCCAACCTGACCAATATAGAGAAAATAGGAGATGTGCTCATTTCTAGGCCACAGAGGAAATTAACAAAACAAAACAAAAAGACATCTCCATAATGAGCTGTCTGGTAGAAGTTTCTCAAAGATTCAAAGTGGAACAAGGAGGAAATGAGAAGATGTAATAGGGAAGTAGAAACACACTGGGGGGGCACTGCAGCAGGAAACCCAAATGTATCTGGGGTGGGTTGGGAGGAAAACGTAGGCAGAGCTTGGACAGAAAGGGCCGTGCGGAGCTCAGTATGGAGGAGGGTGGTGTTCCTGAGGACTTGGTTGGAGATTCACATCACGAGAGCTTGTTTTTTGAAAGTGTTACAGAGATAAATCACCACTGGTGTTGAAAAACATAAATCACCTGATGGCTGATCAGATCCTGGGGCATTCCTGGTGTTTGGGCTCATCTACGATGTTCTACAGGAGCCACCTCCCTTTCACTTCTGCTTTTTAATCACAGCAGGTGGGAAGATGTATCTGAGAACTCATCCAAAAGCTGCTCTGCTGCTTTCGGGCAACATTCATTTGCTGTGGCTGAAGGTTCTGCTCTTAACACAACTCTCCCTGAAAACCTCGTGTCTCCTCAGCACGATTCACACCGGGATGGCCACCTCAAAGTCACGGTGCTCTAAGGGAGAGCTGCAGTACCAGGGAGAGCCCCCCCAGCTTTGCAATACACTGGGAGGCAACAGCAGGCAGAAGAAGGGGGAGAAATCCTGCCATGTGCAGCAGTTCCCTCATTTCCCAGGGAACTCGCTGCTGATGTTTTTTAACTCTGCCAGTGCAGCAAAGGCTTGAAATTTTGTGATTTTTTTAAGGGAGAGGATTAAAGGATAACACTGAGTGACCCAACCCAACCTGCTCAATCTTATGTTTCCAGGACCTCAGGTTTATTTTACTCTCCATGAGGAATATAATAAACCTCTTTGTGCTTTAAATGTTGCCAAGAGGAAAAACAGAATAAAGAATTTTCTCATTAAAAAAAACCCCAAACAAACAAGATTAATTCATTTTCCTCATTAAACACCAAGACTAAACCATATTCCTTATCAAACCCAAGACTAAACCATTTTCCTCATCAAACCCCAAGAATAAACCATTTTCCTCATCAAAAACCCAGCATAAACCGCTCTTCTCATCAAACCCAAGACTAAACCATTTTCTTCATCAAAACCAAGCCTCAATCACCTCTTTAACACGGAAAACACACAACCCCCACAGAAATAAAGGCACATTCGGGCCAACGTGCGATATTTGGGCTTGTGGGCGTTTTAAACCTGCGGGGATCGCACTGAGGGGAACATGGTAAGGGCCAGGTAATTAAAATTAAAGCGAAATCACAGCGGGAGATTGAGGCCGGGCCGAAGGGCCTCCGGGGGCCTGAGGAACTGAAGGGCCG
>JANHGA010189484.1:0-10698 GCA_027560355.1 Halcyon chelicuti
GCTCTGAGCAACCTGCTCTAGTGGGAGGTGTCCCTGCCCATGGCAGGGGGGTTGGAACGGGATGATCTTTAAGGTCCTTCCAACCTGGACAGTTCTATGATTCTCTGATTGCTCTTGGTTTACTGTGTTGCAGTTTTGATAAGGGTGAGTGTTGAGGGAATTACTCCCCTCCCCTTGTAATATTTTGTCCTCTTGGCAATTCCTCCTGGAATAAACATCCCCAAGGGCTGTTTCTGAGGAAGATAATTTTTGTGAACTGGTTGTCTTTGTGGAAAGAAAAAGAAGGAAAAATGAGAGAACCCAAAAAAAAAAGTACTCTGGGGCAAGCTTTAGACTTGTCGCTACTTGAAATGCTTCAGAAGTGATTGCTCTGTATTCTCTTGGGTTTGAAAGTTCCTCTTGACTTTTGGAGAGTTGCTTATTAAGAAGAGGAGGGACTTTTTAGGCAGTGTGCCAATTCTCTGGCACTTCTGCTCAGCCACCTGAAGGGAGGTTGTAGTGAGGTGAGTGTTGGGCTCTACTCCCAGGTGACTAGTGAAAGGATGAGAAGAACTGGGTTGATGTTGCCCCAGGGGAGGTTTAGGTTGGATGTTAGGAAAAATACTTTGTATTGAGAGAGTGGTGAGTCCTTGGTTGCCCAGGGAGGGGGTGGAGTCACCATCCCTGGAGGGGTTCAGCAAACATCCAGAAGTGGCACTTCAGGAGATGGTTCGGTGGTCCTCTATTTAGTAGGTGGTTGGACTTGCTGACCTTGAAGGTTGTTTCCAACCTTAATGATTCTGTGATAATGTCTGATGATGACAAATGTGTTAAAACTGTTTCCAGAAGTGAAAGAAACTCAGTGAACTCATCTTGCAAAGTTGTTATTCCCAACGGGCAACCTCTGCCTTCACCTAAACCATAACTTCAGACCAGCTGAGTAACTTCAAGGTTCTGAGTAGAAAGGAAGGCCATAAATTGTCAATATTGTTAGATTGTCCTCTGGCTAATAGTTGCTTTCCTTGTGTTCTCCTTCTAATTAGAACAAACGCCAAGTGGTTTGTTGTTGCTGGACTGGTATCCCGTGATGGTCCTGGATTTTAACCAGTTTTATATCACTGAAACTCTTCTGGAGGAAAAATTGGTGTCTGGAGAGACAGCAACGTAATTGCAGGAAAAAGTTTTGACTTGATAATGCTGCCTCTTTAAAAAAAAAGACATTGTTATGATCTAATTGTTAGTTTCTTCACGAATCTGGCTTGGATACGCTTGCGTGAGGTGAGAGATCCCTGTGATTGTCTAAGATTTGGCAGCAGCCGATGATGACAGGCCTCCAGAAATAGTGCTGAGCCAGAGCTCCACAAAGTATTGTCTCGTCAGTGAGGTTATGTCTGTCAGGCTGGAGCTCCTGGCTGTAATGTCTGACGTACCGTGTAGTTGCCAAGTGGAGCTAGTCTGGGATGCAATGAAATGAAGCCCCACAAGGCTCTTCATCAGTGAAGCTATTAAAATCAAGATCCAAACTTTCTATTGGGCCAGGAGCTGTAGAAGCAGCCACTGTGGAGAGTGAGTCGTGAGGTCTCCAAGTTCTTAATGGCCCTTGGCAAATCTGCCGCTCTTCCTCATCTCGTCCTTGTCAGCAGGCTTTCAGAGGCCAGTGTGCCGGACTCATCCAGACCAGCCTGACAAAGACAGTGTTACTGGTCCCAAATGCACGTCCTGAGACCCGAATCCAGGTCTTCCTGTCTCCTGTAACGTGTTGATAATAGCGGCAGTGCTGAAGTTCTCCTAATCTTCTACATTTCCTCTGCCCGTCACCTTTTTAACCTAATTCATAACGTGTCACTGCGTTGGCTTTGTGAGAAGACAAGGAGAACGTAGCCAAATAGAACTTGTGTGTCTTCATGCACTTTAGCTGGAGCTACCCATGGGCTGGTTTTAATGTCCAGTGCTCTGGATGCATGCTGGAATGTTTAATAAAGAAAACCCCCATGTAAATTCTTTGTTCAGAACCACAGGAGAGCTTGCTGTTCCAAAATCAGCATGCCTCCAGTCTTGATTTGCCTTCTCAAGACTTCGAGAGGTCTTAGCTTCCTAAGGGGTCACCCGGTGATCTGGAATGCACGGTGAGAGCTCCTGTTGTGAGGTTTTCCCTTTCCATGGTTTGTAAAGGTCAGTATGGCACAAGACTGATTGAATCTGTCCAGTGTTGAGCTGCCCTGGAACTGCTTGACTTTTTTCCTCCCCTCTTCCCAGCAAAGCCACAGTCCAAGTTACGCTGAGTCCCACTGTAGCAAGGTGACCCACGGAGTGGATGAGGGGAAGGCTGTGGATGTGGTTTATCTGGAGTTTTGACACGGTGTCTCACAGCGTTCTCCTGGAGAAACTGGCTGCTCGTGGCTTGGATGGGCAAACGCTTCACTGGATAAAAAAATTTGTCTGGATGGCCAGGCCCAGAGAGCGGCGGTGAATGGAGTCAAACCCAGTTGGTGGCCGGTCACCAGTGGTGTCGCCCAGGGCTCAGTACTGGGACCAGTTCTGTTGAATATCTTTATCAGTGATCTGGATGAGGGGATCGAGTGCACCCATAGTAAGTTTGCAGATGACACCAAGTTAGATGAGAGTGTTGATCTACTTGAGCGTAAGGAGGCTCTACACAGGCATTGGGACAGGCTGGATCGATGGGCCAGGGCCAACGGGATGAGGTTCAACAAGGTCAAGGGCTGGGTGCTGCACTTAGGTCACAACAGCCCCAGGCAAAGCTCCAGGCTTGGGGGGGAGTGGCTGGAAAGTGCCTGGTGGAAAAGGACCCGGGGGTGCTGGTGGGCACCCAGCTGAACCTGAGCCAGCAGTGTGCCCGGGTGGCCAATGGCATCCTGGCCTGGAGCAGGAATAGTGTGGCCAGCAGGACTAGGGATGTGATTGTCCCACCATACTCTGGTGAGGCTGCACCTGAAATACTGTGTTGAGTTCTGGGCCCTTCGCTCCAAGAAGGACATTGAGGTGCTCGAGTGGGTCCAGAGAAGGGCAACGAAGCTGGTGAAGGGTCTGGAGAACAAGTCTTAGGAGCAGCAGCTGAGGGAGCTGGGGTTGTTTATTCTGGAGAAGAAGTGTCTGAGGGGAAACCTTATTGCTCTCAACAACAGTAGGTTCTAGCAAGGTGGGGGTCAGTTTGTTCTCCCATGTAACAACCAATAGGACAAGAGGAAATGACCCCAAGTTGTTCTGGGGGAGGTTTAGCTTGGATATTAGGAAAAAATTCCTTTGGGTTGTCAAGCCCTGGAACAGGCTGACCTGAGAATGGGTGGAGTCCCCATCCCTGGAAGCATTTAAAAGTGGTGGAGATGTGGTGCTGAGGGACATGGGTTAGTGGAGACCTGGCAGTGCTGGGTTGATGGTTAGACTCAGTGATCTTCAAGGTCTCTTCCAACCAAAGCAATTCTATGATACTACCAAAAGATCTCCCTAAAGATGCTGTTGTAGCAAATAAGCTCTTCTTTGAATGATTCTACATATGAAATAATTTATTTTTTAGGGAAGTAGCAATGAAAAGAAAAGAAAATTTCCAGTTAATGGGAATAATTAAGCTTGACACACAAAAGGAATGTGCCCGAGGGGTTAAAGAAGAGACTTCTCAGACGTGCACGAGGCTTTACATGTGTACTAAGTTGTGTTGTGAGGTACCAGCCTAAAACTGGCAGGTACAAGGTAGTTCCTCCTCTTACACGGAAGGCTCACGGGGCCAATCACAAGTTGCAATCATGGAATGTGGTTTTCCAGTGTCACCGCCTCTTCGCTGTAGGTGTGTTCAGTTGTGAACTTAGTTTTTACTCAGTGAGGGTAAAAAAGGTAGAGCAAACGTGTAGTTGCAATAACGTTTATGCAACCGTGGATAATTCTAAGGGATGTTATCAGTGATGAACCTGGAGAAAAAACAATTGTTGGGACTTCCATTCTGAACTTGAGCTTGGCTGTTTGCTACGTGGCACGGTTCCGTAGTGGACACTTGTTTCTCACTCTTCCAGTGTTTGACTTGGTGTCACTGCCCTTTTGCAGGTGGATCAACTTTCCTGCAATGGAGAGAGGAAATCGCAGCCAGACAGAAGCCAGGCGATTCGGGAGAGGCTGAGGGGGAAAGGACTTCCCACGGGTGAGTGCTTCACTGCAGTCAGGGTTATGGACATGAAATATGGAAGACCAGACTTGGGTAGACTTCTTCTGCCCTTCATTTTCATAGGAAAGTCCTTAAATTCTGGTTTAAAATGTTTGTGTGGTTCAAGGGTTGAGGGGTTTTTTGACGTTCATGCATTTTCTTAGCCACACTTTGAGCTTTCGAGCAGGGTGGGGTTTTTTTTTCCTGTGTGATGTTGGGTTTTTTTGTTTTCTTTCTCCCTAGAGGGTTTACAAACCTCTTAGCTTCTCCAAAACCTTTCCTGATTCTACTTCTGTTATCAGGCAATGGAAATGATTCGTCTTCATCTCACCATCTTCCTTCTCTGTATTTCCATCTTAGTTACGTTCCTTGATCTCCACTTCACTGAGCCCTTTCTACAGCGTGGATGAAACACAAAACAGAACAAACCAAACACACCGCTTCCCCCTTCCCCAAACCAGCTCTAGCTGTTTCCAGTTCCACTTGTCATGTTTACACCGAGTTCAGCACTGGAGAGTTAGGACCCAGTGGAACGAGTGTCTGCTCTTAATCCGAGACAGCTCACATTGGATTCAGGGCAATTTAAGTGCTGGGTTATTTCTTTTTTTGGAGCGGTGTCTTGTTTTGCCGGTGCAAAATTCTGTCAATAACAGCACAGATCAGCTGCCCTGGGGGCACAGCTTTTAGAGTTCTGGAAAAGTGAGCTGTGGAATGCAGTACTAATTAGACTGATGATAATCTCAGCGGCTCAGAGGATCCACAAGCAGAAGGCCAGATGAGGGAGGTTGTAAGAAAAACAGTAATGGTTAAAAAACCAACCTAAACAACCAAATGAAAACAGAGATCAGTAAAGCGTAGTCTTTTTTTTTTCCTTCTATTGACATCACACTGTTCTGCTGCTGCCTGTAGTTGAAATACACACCTCTTATCCCAGGTGCAAACACTTAGGATGGTAGGACGCTCCTAGGCATTATTAGGATTCTGAGTGAACTGTCTTCCTAACAAGTTAGAAGTTAAGTTGATCATCTTTTATCCAACTGTTTGGGTTGAACTTCCTCTGAGAAGGTATTTTGGGTCCAGTTTAGCACTGGGACAGTTGGGGCTGGGGGTGGGATGCATAAGGATGTGTCTAATTTTTACCAGCATCTTGAAGGAAGTAAATACAGTGAGCAGAAGCCTTTCCTGGAGAGGACAGAAGACTTGTCTGGTACTTGTTGAGTTGAAGTTCTCTTGAGTCCTTGAGGAAAACTTAGATGAGATTTTTTTCACTTAATAGCATAGCTGTCATGTGGAGGAAGAAAAAAGCAGTGTAGAGCTAAGGTATTTGTTATGAGCTTAATCATAATCACGATGAGTGTCTAAGGTAGGTGATAAATCATGCTAAGTTAATGGTTCAGCCAAAGACATGTGCTCCTAGTTGGAGAGTAGCCAGCTAATGGCTTAGATATTGCTAGTCTTTGAAAAATGCTAAGATTTTTGCTTTGAGAGTTTTTTTATGTTAAGATCACGGTTTTTTAAGATCAGAATTTTTATTGTTGGCTTTGGACAGTGTTCAGAAATACTTTTCCACTTCACAAGTTTAAATCGGATGTGTTGCTCTACTTCTGTACCAAGGTTGGGTATCTTCAGTCATTCATTTCCACCTTGATGTCTTGGAGATAATTAGTAAATTACTATAGAGCCTTTGTGTTAATATCCTCCCCATTTAATTTTATTGTTTTATCTCTGTGGCCATCTGGTGAAGGAGCTTTCTGCCATAGGAGTTTATTCTGTATCAATATTACAGAATGTTTGCTTTTAGTCAAATCATACTCACAACAGAGTATTTAGGAACAGACTTAACCAGCAGAAATAGAAATTGATGAAACCAACAAGTGTTAAGTATGATAGTCTAAAAAATTTAGACCTTCAGAGTCTTTTCAAGAATTCTTTGTGGAAGTTGCTTGATAAAATTGTATTGGTGTGATAAAAGGGTATCTGTCAGGCTCTTGTGAACATAAAGCAAGAAGTAACTGACCATGGTGCTCCTTGCCTGCAAAATTCCAACCTCTGGCTCTGCCAAAAGAACATAGGTCACATGAATCGTAGAATGGCTTAGACTGGAAGGGACCTTGGAGGTCATCTAATCCAACCTCCCTGCCATGGGCAGGGACACCTCTCAGCTAGACCAGGGTGCTCAAGGCCTCATCCAGCCTGGCCCTGAACACCTCCAGGGAGGGGCAGCCACAACCCCTCTGGACAATCTCAGAGTCTCACCACCCCGGAGGGAAGGACTTTTTCCTAAGATCCAATCCAAACCTTTTTCCCCTCAGTTTAAAGCCATTTCCCCTGGTCCTATTGCTGGATACTCTTGTGAGGAGTCCCTCTCCAGCCTTCCTGTAGGATCCCTTCAGGGACTGGAAGGCAGTTAGAAGGTCCCTCTTCTATAAGGTCTTCTCTTCTCCAGGCTGAACACTCCCAGCTCCCTCAGCCTGTCCCCATAGCAGAGGTGCTCCAGCCCCTGGATCGTCTCTGTGGCCTCCTCTGGACTCGTTCCAACAGATCTCTGTCCCTTTTGTGGTGGGGACACCAGAACTGGACGCAGTATTCAAGGTGGGGTCTCCCAAGAGCAGAGTAAAGGGGGAGAATCACCTCTCTTGCTCTGGATGCTTCCCGGGACACGGTTGACTTTTTGAGCCCCAGGAGCACGCTGCTGGCTCACGGTGAGCTTCTCGTCGAGCAACACCCCCAAGTCCTTCTCTGCAGGGCTGCTCTCAACCCACTCTGTACCCAAGCTGGGATTGAGCCTGGGCTTGGCTCGGCCCAGATGCAGGACCTTGCCCTTTGACTTGTTGAACCTCGTGCAGTTCGCCTTGGCCCATTTCTCAAGCTTGTCCAGGTCCCTCTGGACGGCATCCACCACCAGCGAGTCCACCTGAATATAAGACTTGAGTCTAGAAGATGGTGAAGTTTCACCTTTAGTGGTGAACAGGAAATAATTGGAAATAATGAACAAAATTTTAGATGCTTCATTAACCTCCCTGTTTACCCTTTTGGTTTTGATCCAGGGACATTTACTGCGGATGATGTTTTAGGTCCTGCTCTGGTGGGAGATGCAGCTTTTAGTCTGTAAAGAACCGGTTTGTAGCAATGACCTCCATATGTGAACTGAAGCAGCTTACTCATTTTCTTGCGAAATCCGAGTACACGGATGAAACTTGCCAAAAAACCAACCCAAATTTAATTCCAGCGAGTTGAAAAATCTCTTGGGAGGTGTGCTGGGTTTTTGTGTGTACGTGGTTTTTTTGGTTTTTTGTTGGTTGTTTCCTCAGTCCTACCCAAAAAAAAGTACTGAGTAGGTGGGGAATAACTTCCAGAGTTCAGCAAAGCTTAAATGGAAGCCAGATGAAGATTTTTTGTTGAAAAATTAAAACCCCTGTTCATTCACCCTCCAGAAACCATCCCTCTTTTCTTCCAGTAAGTGTTTCTGTTTGCATCTAGCACTACTGGTGCTTTGGTTTTTTTTACTGGTGCTTTGCTGGGCTTCCAGCCTGGCAATATCAGAAGTGATCTTGCAGTTGCGCAGAGGACAAACTCAAGAGCTCTGAAGACAAAACAGGAATAGACACAAAGACCAGTGAGGAAACCAAAGCTGGGATGTCAAGTGCTGCCTTTCTGCAGAATAGCAGCTGAGTATCGCTGAGCTTCTCCTGGAAGCTTCAAGAAGGCAATCGATGGGTGGCCCTTTTATCTACTTGGTTGAGAAGTGTACCCCCAAAAAATACAAACCTGAGTGGGAAAGAGCAGAGGTGCAGTTGTCTTTGCTGCAGAGCTGCTTGCTGAAGGGAAGAGGTAAATTGTTGTGTTGATGAAGTGCTGCTTGGCAAGGTTCTCTACCATGGCTGTGAAGAAGATGCCTGGTTTCTGGAGCTCTTGGGGTTTTTGGTGGAGGAACCATGTCAGCCCAAAGCAGAATCCAAACTCTTCTACAGAGTTTATAACTTGGCTGTTACTTGCAGTGCTTTCAACAGTCCTCGTGTCCAGCTCCTTTATTTCAAGACCTGGCTGGATGCATTTCTGAGTCACCTGCTCTAGTTGTGTCCTGCTCTGGCAGGGGGGTTGGACTCGATGGTCTTCAAAGGTCCCTTCCAACCCCTACCATCCTGTGATTCCTTTGCACAGAATGGGTAGTTTTAGGAATAATTCCAGCTGAAACTTGGGGTTTCTTCACAATTTAAAAAAGTAAGGAAAGGGGGAGGTACCATTCCTAGCAGTCAACCCATAGGCCACGTCTGGCTCTGTTGTCTTCTGTTTGGCTCTTAGCCTTCCCCAAAGGGATTGCAAATCAGACTCCTCCAGGAGCTACCCCCTCCGATTTGAACAACTAACCACATTGTCTTGGGATAAGGATTTTCTGTCATTCCATTTTCTGCTCAAAGAGGTTGTGGGAGATGGTTTTTTTAAACTCCCGTATAACAATTTCCTCTCATCAGCCCTTGAGTCTGGCAACAATGGTGTTTTCTCTGTCCCCTCCAGCTCTTGTCTCTCCCTCACCCCTCCTGCTCCTGTCTGTGTTTCCCCAATCCAGAAGCTTTGCTAAAACAGAGCCGAACAAGGTATTCTCTTCTGTGCAGACAGAAGAAGGGGGCAATCAGCAAGACTTTGAAGAAACTTGAGCTGCTCTTGTTCAGGATGTGAGGGCACTGCTTGCCGGTGTTGGCACTCACGTGATGTCAGGTTAATTGCCTGTGTGATCAAGCTGGTAGACATCTAATTGCAGACAGGCTGAATTTAGTTAGGAGCAGCTAACAACTCTCTTGCTTAGGGGAAAATCACCTGGGTTACTGTCAGCGTGAGGAAAAGATGGTTTGTGAATGACACCGGTGTCGGAGGGTGTCATTGCTTTGAAGGCACCAAAGGAAGAAGGAAGCAGATCCGTGGTCATTCAGCAAATGTAACATCTTCCAGTTGAAGGTGTGTGGAAAAACTAGATTATTTCTTTTCATATTAGCACCACGAGGGAATTCTGTTGGGAACTCTTGGTGATGAAGTTCTATTTTGATTGTATATATACCCTCGCTGTATATTATACTTTGGAATCGTGCAATTGCTATAATTGCATTCAAATTATTTACAGTAATTACAAATAATTGCAGTAATGTACCATCAAGTAGAGGATAAACACCCAAGGGCAATACGTGAAATCGAGAACCCAGATGCTTCACATGAGCGTAAGGAGTTTAGTTGAGCAGAGAAGTAGTTGGGGCAGGGGAAAGCACATCTTTTCAAGTTACTTGCATGCTGTAGTGTCTTAATTGTTAGTGACTTCTCCTATCACCAGCACTGACAAGTAGAAAAGCATTGCTTTGTCCGGGTATGCCCTTGAGTAACTGAAGGATGGAGTAGCTCTGTGTCATCTCAGGCAAGGTACTTAATGTCTTTAGTGGAGCAGAGATACTTTGGGTAGGTCTCCAGAGTTTCCATTCCAAATACAAGCCTTTTTTTGTGAAGGGAGGGCATAACTTGAGTCTCTCCATTGTAATTTAAAGACTTGAAAGTTCCATTATGCAGTCAGGTACCTTTTGATCGTTAGTTGTATCTTTATTCTTCATATATAATTTCTACTGGTAGTTCTTGCTTTTGTTTTCCCACACAAGTCATCATAAAAAAAAAAAGTGTGTGGATAAACTACATATTGGCTTAATGGCTTTGGACTTCTGTCATGCCATCCAACTCAAAATACCTGTATTAAAGAAGGGCATGTGATTCCAGTCCGCTCTGTTCTGGAGATGTAATGTTAGCTGGAATTTGGATCTAGGAGCCTTGTGCTGAAGGAGACCCACAGCCATCACTTTAGACCCTTGATCCAAGTAATCTTGAGGTGACAATGCCTTAAAAGTTGATTCTGTGACTTAGTTGACAATAGTCCTTTAAAGGAGGAGGAATGTGGACAGATATAAGTTCTTGAAAATAGAAGAATTGGCTTGGATGGATTGCTGGTTGCCTGATCCAGTTTTGTCACTGGTATCTGCAGTTGAGTTGCTTCTGTCCTGGGACACCTCATCCTTGATCGTTGACATCTGCTGTCTCGTGCTAAGAGCAACGTGCATTCTAGGCTGGTATAAAGTATGGATCCAAAAGTTCTCTCTGTATTGCTGCTTTGTTCCAGTTGCCCATCTCAGTATGCCCACCTCGAGCAGGCTGTGCACCTCTTGCCCCTTAGTCTCGTTACCTCTTTCTGAGGATAATTCTTAACCAGCTCATGGTTACACTGTAAGCCACGTTGGGAGAGCGTGTGGAAATGATGCTACGTAGGGAGGGATGGGTTTTGCAAAGGTAGGAAGAAGCACCAAGACTTGGTGAAAAACAAAAGTGGGAATGGGGAGAGTAATAAAGGAAAGATGAAAGATGTCCCAGAGAATGTTACTGTCTCAAGACCGAATACTAAGATCCAGCTGTACTGGTCCTGTATGGCCTCAAGTTGTGTCAGGGGAGGTTTATATTGGATGCTAGGAAGAAGTTCTTCACTGAGAGGGTGGTTAGGCACTGGAACAGGCTGCCCAGGGAGGTGGTGGAGTCACCATCCC
>JANHGA010189485.1:0-10669 GCA_027560355.1 Halcyon chelicuti
GGGGGGGGGGGGGGGGGGAAGTGGTGGGCGAGTGGCTGTGTGGTGTTTAGCTGCCAGCAGAGGTTGAACCATGACAATGTTAATTAATATTTTGTAACCAGAGTTTCATGTTTACAATTTTCTGCTTTTCAGAAACATTCAATAAATATACAAGAAATTACAAAAGCCTTAACAGTTCCCATCCTTTCTGTCAGTCTGTCCAATCACTGTCATTTTCTGTGTTGAACATGTGACTAGTTTTTTTACTTTTCTGTATATTTAGAAAAATATTTTTGTGTAAAATATCATAAACCACAGTTTCCAAGGGAGTTTCTTTAGATTGAAAAGATGATTTTTCTATCTTCTATTACATAGATGTTACACCATGAATTTAAATCCTAATAAATTAATAGTTCCTGCACAATTTCAGCTTCCCAGAATTTTAAGCTTGAATTCCAGAAAACCGGTATGAAAAACAAATTTCTCAGCCTCCAGATTCAGTAAGACTTTTAATGACCTATTGCCTTAGAAAATCTGATCTACCAGTTTATGACTGAGATAACATCAATTAATCCTCTTATTTTAAATAATCCCATTGTACTTTTAATACCTAAATGCTTCATACTTCTGTGCAAATGCCCTGGACTAAATAGAGCAGTTGTGTATCCTTGCATATCTAGTCTTAATTCACTTTCCACTCATTTCCAGTTTTAGGGTAGTTGAATTTTGTGTCTAGATTCAAAATATTTGTGACAGTCTTTTCTGTGATCATTTTTTCAGGCTGCTGGCATTTAACTGAAATACTTCATTCTTTGCTTGTTTCTTGCCAGTTTTCATTGGTATAGAAACTGAATATGCTACTTTGTGTAGCAGTACTTCATTGTAGCTGTGGAAATTCGAAGATATGAATGAATCTAGTAGTCGGATGTAAGGTTTTTGGCTCAGATTTGTAAAGTTCACATGTGTTCTTACTGATTTTCTATTGAGACAGAGGAGGGAATAAAAATATCAATGAAAGAATGGTATGGTAGGTTTAATTACAGCATACAGCCCCAGTTCAACATCAGAATCTGCAGGCAATGATCACTGGAGACAGGTAGTCATTTAAAGATCAAATAAATGTATGTAAAATAATGTAACTGGAAGTTGTAAACTTAAAGAGTTAAAGGCAGTAGCACCTAGAGATAGGTATAGTAAAAAGAAAATAGAAAATCAGTATAAGAAAAAAATATAATAGAAGCTGAAACTAGCCAAAAGGGGGAAGATATGTTAAACACTCACTAATAATATTAGCACTGCAAAGGCTTCCATTCACTAATGCAAAAGATCAGTCTTTGAGAAGGAGTTATGGTCCTCTTAAGAAGGAAAAGTTGGCAACTGGAAGACTGATAGAAATCCATCACAAAAGAACATTTGATCTGAATAAAGGAATTTGGGGACATTCAAATGTCACTGAAATTGTGATCAGCTTTTGTCAAATAATGGGCAAAAGGCATGTTAATAGATTAATTTTAATAATAGGGTTAATATATGGCTACACTGACAAGTTATTTTGGAAGCAAGGCTGGATCTACCAACTGAACTTTTATCTCTACCATTTAAAGGGGCAGATCATCACCTAACTTCAGGAAGAAACCACGAGCTGTCAGAATGAAATATGAGCATTTGAGCTGCAGCACCTTAATTGGCTTATCATATTTACTATGCCAGAAGTTTTCTTATCTCTTCTACTGTTAGCTTTTGGAAATCACCATTAGTCACAGCATTTTGTTAAGTTCTCCAAGTCTTATATTCTGCAAAGCATCGGAACTAAATTCTGCTGCAGTCTGTGGTAGGCCGGAGAGACTGGGGCAATTTAATACACAATAAAGTAGAAAGAGATTGCATTTTTAATTTTCTTATTTATTTAATCAGTAAGTAGTATTTTCTTGGAATTTAAATTCAGTTTATCACCATCACCACGCTTCCATGTTATTGTATGAACTGGTAACACAAGGGTGCATTGATAAGGACACAAATTTGCATGCTTTAATGGCTATATAAGGGAGAGTTGTGCCATAACACAGATGTCAAAGAGCTTTTGAGTTCTTACCCTAATTGGATAGTTTGACGATACCACTAAGGCAGGCATTGCATCGTAAATTTTATTTTCCCTTTTACACTCCATATAGAGGATAGGGCGTGTAAATCCTCTTCAGACCTCTTGTTTCAGCTTCTATGTAGATTTATGGAGGAAGTACTGAAATGATTATGAAGTCTTTGTGCTGCTCTGCACAGCAACATTGATACGGAGACCAGAGGAAAGACTTTCTTTTCTGTACTCATTTCTCAGTCCATAGCGTTATTGCTTCCCTTAACAAAAGCTCTTGCACAGTATCTGCAAAAGGTCCTGATGACAAAATATTACGCAGGGGTAAACCACACACTACAACTGTTCTCTTTTTCATTCAGTGGAGAGACGAAGACTCAGGAATTGGTTTGCACTGTACCAGTACTGAAGCCCCTCTGAAGTGTGCTGCAGCTTGGTTTCTAGAGCTAAGTCCCCAGAGACCCTGCTGTTCAAGTTATGACAGAGCACATCTTTGAGAGTTACCAACTCTTAACATTTCAGTTTTCATGCAAATGTCCAATATATTCCAATCATCAAGGCCCATTTATTTCACACACGCACAAAATACAGATTTATTTATTCTAAACATTATCCTCTAGTAAGTAAAACTAATTTCAAGATAGAGTCCTAGAGAATATTTGTATTCGTGCCATTGGATAGTGGATCATTCTCTGCTAACTGCGTGAAAATATATTTCCTTGATTTTAGGGTTCATTTCAGTATTGAACTTTATTGTAATAATACTATATAGAAAAATAATTAAAAAATGGTTCTGCTACTATTTTCAATCTGGAAATCAATGACGGTGTGGATAACCAGTAGTCTCACTTACCTTCCCATGGTCATTTACACATTTATTGGAATTTTTCCATCCATTCAAACCTTCTGGAGAAGTAGCACAGATACTTTTCTTAGCAATGCTTAGAGACATAGCAAAGCACAGGGCATTTGATGGACCATAAAAATCAACCTCTCTCTCCATCTACATTCTGCTTTACCCATTTTTCAAAATGAGAGGAACTTTAATAAATAGTGTCTCTTGCCACTATACAGACACAGTGATGTTGAAAAATCACCCTCATTATGCTAAATTTGCAGGGGTTTTTTTTCTAAACATTAAACTGCAGTTAACTGTATCACTGCTGTATATCCGCATTTATTTGAACTTGAAATTATTTTTTTTTCCCAGAAAGGTTTTTTTAATAGGTCTATCTATATAATCAGTACAGCATTAATTTAATTCTTCTTACTTTTGTATTTCTTTCTAGTTATGGTTTTAATATATACTTCATTCTTTCCCAAAGATACACAGTATGAAGCATGTGCTAAAAAAAACCAAACCAACAAAAAACACCCAAAACCAACCAAGCAACCAACCAAACAAAAAGCCCAGAAGGAAAAGATGAACACAGATTTGTGTAATTGAAACAGAAAAAAAAAAATTAAATATAAATCATGTAAATGAACAAGATTGAAAAGGATGAAATTTGGAGAAATAGCACCAGATTTGGACACTCATTAACAAAATTTGATCTTTGATGTATAATGTGAAAATGGACAACACATTCAGGAGTTAAGACATCCAAAATCAAGAGATAAACATGAGAAAGCATACAGAAAAGACTGGGAAGGAGCAGCAAAGCAAAAATAATAAGCAGCATGCTAGGGCTAGACACAGGGCGGTTTTAAGAGTGATTAGATGACCTAACCTTAGAATTATAGACTCGAATCCCATCACTATACCAGACAGAAAGATAGGGTTCACAGGAGGTTTTCAAGGGTGGTTTTAGTAGATCCCCTGATCTGCCTAACCTAGAGAATATCTAAATTGCACTTAGAACACTGAAGTTCCTAGGCATCTTATATTTTTGCTTTTCTCATATGCAGAACTGGTATTTTCAGAAAGGCATGTCTCAATGCCTGTTATGAGTGAGTGCCAGCAGAATTAAGTCAGGCCAGGCATCCAGGTCCTGATTTAATAGACCTGTCCATCACATGGTTCAGAAAAAAAGAAAGGAGCACTATACTGACAAGACTGCAGCTGAAAATCTGTTGTGTAAAAGCTTTTTTTAGAAAAGGACAGATGTGTTTTGAAAAAACAAACAAACAAACAAAAAAATTCAACAAGCCAAACCAAAACATTTTTTGCCAAGCTGAGGCAGGACTGGAAAAGGGAAGTGTGAGACACAAACCTCTGCTTAGCATTTCTTACAGCAAGCACAGGAAACTAATTTTTGAGCTTCCTGGCTTTTATCTTCCTCATTCCTGCTAATCCTTTCCTGAACTGTGAATTCCAGTAGCTGAGAGAGCTTTTGTCTAGTAGTTCAAACCTTAGACTCATTTGTAAAGCCAGTACAGCAGAGGGAACGACATTCACCTCATAGAGTCCAGGCCCTGTTAACCATGCAAAGCAGAACTGGTTTTCAACAGTGATGTGGTTTTCATACTGTGTCATTATTACTTTTTGTTGTTGTTGGCTTTGAATAAATTTACTGATTTAAGAACTTATATGTAATTACCTTTTTCTTTAATTTGATTTCCTTTTGTAATTTGCTTTTGCTCACCTGATCTGACTCTACCCCAGATACTCCATTGATCTAACACTGAGAAATTAGAAGTATGGTCACCGTAACAACTGTTCACAATGCAAATGCAATTAAGACATTAGACTTCAAGACCCTTCTTGAGGGTCTTCCTTGCACATAGGTTTGTACTCTTCATTGTGGTGGTTTGACCTTGGCTGGATGCCAAGCCACTCTATTGCTCCACCCCTCCTCCTCTCAGGTGGACCAGGGGGAAGAAAGTAAGATGAAACTTGTAGATTAAGACAAAGGCAGTTTAATGAAAAGCAAAGCAAGGCCGCACGCAGAAGCAAAGAAAGCAAAGATTCATTTGCTACTTCCCATCAGCAGGCGATGTCTGGCCCCTTTCTGGGAAGCAGGGCCCTAGATACACAATGGTTGGACAGGTGGATGTCCCCCCCCATCCTCCTCCTTTAACCGAGCTTTTATTGTTGAGCTGATATCATATGGTATGGAATATCCCTTTGGTCAGTTTGGGTCAGCTGTCCTGGTTGTGTCCCCTCCCAAGACCTTGTCTACCATCCCACTGTGGGGGGGAATGTTGGGAAAAAAACAACAGCCTTGGTATCCTTATCATCACAGCTAATAACATATGTGACTGTTTTTCAGCAGTCATATTCACATATTTCACATTCCACAATCTTTTGTGACGCTACATGTGAAGCGCTCAAGAGTACATGGAAGTGGGCAAGGAAGGGTCATTAAAACCAGCCAAATTTACATTCAATTTTTAATGAATATTCATGGATATTTTTTCTGTTATTTTTCAAGCTGAATTTAAAACAGATTAATTTGTAGTTCTTGAGTCTACCACCACAACAGCTAAAAAGAAATGGAGCGGTCTTGGCAGGGAAGCTTACTTAAGCTAACGAGATAGGGAGCTCTACATCATATTCTGTCTCATTTAAAGCAGGCTATTGTCTTCCCAGATTTAAAAACTCTCTCTTTTTAATGAAAGAGGTTTAATTGCTTAGATTGAGGAAACACCTGATATTTTTCGTGAGTTTTCTATCACAGGACTTTGTTCTCAGTCTTCAATATAACAGTCTTCTGAAGTGCAGGGACTTTAAAGGAGATTACTACTGTAGAGTATTAAAAAGTGTTACAAAGCTATGCTCAGCAATACTGAAGATACCATGAATTTTAATTGAAGTCAGCCAGACTGTAGAGTTAATGTGCATATTCTGGATAAAAAAACTACACATACTCTTTCTCTGACCAGAAATTTTAATATTTACATTATAGAACTGATCAAAAGAACACATTATATACAAATATATATGAATAAATATATTTATGAATACAAATTTCACTTGTATTTCTTCCACCAAGCACTTAGTTGTATTAGGTCATATATCATTATAGTTTATTTCATTAAGATATATTGTTCTTTGCCAAAAATATTGTCCTGGTTTCACTGGGACAGAATTACAGAACATGATTATTTTTGAGTCAGGCAGGGCAGCTGACCCAAGTTGGCTGTATCCCATACCATAAACATCCTATGTGGGGGAAGTTTCCTGAGGATGAGGGGGTCTCCTGGTCCTGCTCCTCTTCCTGCTCCTGAGGACTGCCTTTCTTTTTATTACCACCATACATTTGCTGGGCTGAGTGTAACTTTTTTTACTTTATATTGGCATTGCTTTTAGTTTGGCTGTTTCATTAAATCAGTTTTCATTTCAACTCATGAGTCTCCTCTCCATTTCTCCATCCCCCTTCTGGGCTGGGGAGTGGTCATCAGGTTAGATAGAGCAACTGCTAGAATTTAGCCCCAGATACAGGCTAAATGTACATGGTTTATGTGGTGCCCAACATTTGCTTGGGGTCTAACTAAAATAGATCACCCAGGAGAACTACAGAGTTATAATTGGAGAGTCTTGAAGGGCTGAAGTTTTAATGGATTTAACCGACCTGTGACATGCATTCATCATGTTGCTGATCTGGATAGGATGGTCACTGGGTGCAATTCCCTGGTATGTGTTTCTAGAGCTGCTTTTGAAGCTGTGGGATGCTTTACCACTGTTTGTGACTGGATTTGTGCAGTTTGTTGCTTCTGTGCGTGGGGTTAGAGGACCAGCTTCACTATGTTCTTTGCTGTTAGGTTATGTTATTTACAGGGGTTTCTAATTTCTATGGAATGATAGTGGGCAAAGAGAATTTGGTATGCCCTTTGGATGCTTCCACCAGTTTGACCATATTGTTAGGCCTTTTGTATGTTGTTCAGTTCTTGGTCTCGCTTAGAGGAAAATATTAGAAAGAGCTGTGTTGTGGTTTAGACCCATCCAGAAGCTGAGCACTACGCAGCACTTCCTCACTGCACATGTATCCCACAAACAGAAAGGAGAAAAGGGAGAAAAAGCACAAAATCCTGTGAGTTAAGACAGTTTTAATACAACGATGCAACAGGACAAATAACAAACAACAACAATAACAATTAAAGATATCAAAAAAAGCCAGATCAAATAAACCAAGAAGAGGCACTGCACCACCCTGACCGTGCCAGCATGAACTTTGCCTGACCTGCACCCCACCCTTACATACTAGACATGACTTCAGTGGACCACATAGCCTGTCTCAACTGACACCCCCCTCCCAACTTCGAGTGAAATTAACTCTATCATAGCCTAACCCAGGACATTATCCACCCCTTATTCTACATCACCTACATCATGCCCAGAAAAGTTCTTTAACAACTAACAACATACGATTTAATTCACGGGCCGTTCTAAGACAAAATTGAGTCCCCTTGAGGTATACATTGGACTTCTTGTTCTCTCACATCATCCATGAGGTACACCCAGACCCTAGAGCAAAAAAATATGCCATGGACAGGTTTGCCTTTGCCTGAAGCAGGGCTAACCCAGACCATCTTCCCTAAGACATTTCCTCACGTACACCACAGGGACTTTATCCCCTTCTACAGCATGTGGCAGTTTTGATGAGAAAGGGCCAGCTCGATTGGTAGATCCTCTTGTGTTAATCAATCAGATGGCTTTTGCTACATGCATGTCCCTGTTTTGGAATGTCCCACACCCCATTGCTTTCAGTTTAGTTTTTAACAGGCCACTGAATCATTCAGTTTTCCCATAGGCTAGTGCATGACAGGGGATGTGACCGACCCACTCGAGGCTATGCTCTTTGGCCCAGGCTTCCATGACACTCTTTTGGAAATGAGTCCAGTTGTCTGACTCTGTTCTTTCTGGGCTGTTGTGCCACGACAGGACTTGTTTTTCAATGCCCAGGATGGTGTTCCAGTCAGTGGCATGGGGAACTGGGTATGTTTCCAGCCATCCAGTGGTTACTTCCACCATTGTCAGCACAATGTATGGGCTTTTTTTAATTGACTGCTTGAAAATATTTCTGTTTTATGCCAAGGTAAGTATAGATACATTGGACAAAATGGTTAGGAGACCTGCAGAGTTGTATAGTGGTAATCAGTGTTTAAAAGCTTAATACAGCTTAGAGGGCCAGAGGACATCTTGCATCATCTGGGTAGCCTCCTATAAGAGCAGAGAAGCACAGTCACTTCTGGTTTCTTCATTTCTCAAGATCACTGGAAAGTCATTCCACCGGGACTTCTTAAAGGATGACATCAACAGACTGATAGAGCTGAGGGGGAAAAAAGCAGCATCCTGTACTGTGCCATTTGCTGGTACAAGTATCAGGAAGTGCACAATGACATTTTAGTTACACTAGAAAAACAAGGAAAAGAAAGACTATATAGAGCTCCTTAGTGCCTTTCACCAAAATACTATTTTATTTCCTGATGAAAAGGCCTCCTTCCAGACATCCTTGACAGTTCCATGATCTTGCAAAGTAATTTCTCTGCTCTTTCAATTAATCTACAAGGCCTACTTTAAGGAACTCAAAAAGACTGGACGATTTTGTTTTTCTCCAAGGTAAAAGACAATTAAGTTCCATTAATTTTAATGGGCAATTTAGCAGTCCCCAGGGTCTTTCACTGGCACTCAAGTTCTTTCACCTTTTGGGTGTAAGATATGAATTGTAAAGTTCTTTATTTCTTTTGGTTTTGGGTCCAGACAATAAATTAGACAAAAATTACTAACAGGCTGGGTCACTTAAAAAACTTAAATATGACTGTCAAATGAATTTCCACATGCAGGTTCAAAGTTGTCACATACGATAGACGAATTAAATCTCTCTCAAAGAAAATTTTTGCATACAAACTTGGACTTTATTTATACCTGACTTGAATACTAAACAAATTTGTGTATTTCAAAGGCTAAAAAAATCTCAACAACAAAGAAATCTACAATGGCTTCAATAACTGTTTTTCTTTCAAAATAAAGAACACAAATTGCTGTACGATGTTTTTCTATTTTGAAAATTCAAAGACTACCTTACCTTGCAGAAATAAGAGCAGTAGCTTCTCATTTGGGAAAAAACTTCAAAACACAACTTTCCTTGACCATACAGCACTAGAATAATTATTTTTAAGGAGGGTAGTTTTGCAAATATGGGCACTGAAAAATTAAAATAGTTATGTCGTAATATTCACTCACGAAGAAAATCCCTCTTTTTTGCCTCATGCTTTGTATCTGACATACATTTTTCAACGCAGTATGTTGCTTCATTCCCTTGAGTGAGTATCCCAGTACTGTTACATCTTACAAAGTACATGCATCACTGACATTTCTTTATGGCAGTTTAACCACATCTCATGTCCTAAAAAGTATTCTTTCTTGACTTTGAATACAAGGCTTTCCTCAGTCATAAGCCATTGTACTGGAAGGCAGTTGCTTTGGGCTTGTCATGAAAAAATATACCTCAAGGGAATTCATGGGCAAGAAGCAGCCTGATAGATGCTAGGGGTGGGTGTCAGTGAGTCAATCAAGCTTTACCAAAGTTACAAAACATGGAAAAAGCTATCAGGAAACCAAGAATGTTTACTCACTTGCTCCCTTCAGCACATTTGGTAGAAACTGTTGCTCAAAGCATCTGAAACAGTATTCCCATAAAGAGAATTACGATTTTTCAAGGGGAAGACATACAGATGAGAGTTAAATGGCACACATGCTATTCAAACCAGTTTCACCTTTCCAAATTTTGTCCCATTGGCTGTGTGACACAAGATCTTGAATTTGTTTTCCTAATTGACTAACAGCTAAACTTATTAATATTTAACTACTTGCTGTTGAAACCATCTATATGTGATTTTACACAACCCAATATGATTAACTAAAAAGTTGAAGGTCTCTGTGATATCAAACCAAGTGTGCTCATAAACTATATCTGTTTGTTACCCATGTTACTTCAAATGCCATGTTACTACTGTAGAAGGCTTCACTGTTACTCTGACATTTTATCCATTACCTTCTACACTGTGACAAATTAAAAAGAGCTCCCTACCAACATGGTTTTTCTCTTCTATATGCCCATCTGACACCAGAAAGCCTTGCTGTAGTTTACTGTTCATTAAAAAGGTGCCAAAAAAAGAAGTATCTAATAATGGACTCTCTATCCTACCAGAACATCATTTACCTAAGGCACACGCATGACACAATCGTAACAAACATTATGGCAGATTCACTCCACACAAAGCATTAACCTAAGTCAGGGTCCTGTCTCCTGAAATGTTCCTAATGCACTGATTGCTCCACCTGCTTTGTCTGTGGTTTGCTGGGACACAACCACTTTCCTGACCTTTCATACGACCTCAACTGAAGCAAAAACCGCAGCCTTCAGGCCCCAATATTTTCCAAGGCCTTCTTTTGCTTATCTTTACATAAAGCCTTAATAAAGGAAAAACCTAGCAGATCACAAACTTGGTACCTCATCACCAGACCCTTAACGTCTGGGACGAAAATGAACGTTCCACACCAGCCTGAACTACCAAAGTTACCTGCAAGCTCTGTAAGCCAGAACACCACGCACCAGGCAGAAGGCAGCGCAGGCAGCTGCCGCTGCCACGACCTGCAGCGCCGTCTGTGCGCGCCACCCGCCCAGCGCATCCAGACCCTGCTGCGCTCACGCCCGC
>JANHGA010189486.1:0-10624 GCA_027560355.1 Halcyon chelicuti
CCTGGGGAAATCACCCAATTTCTCCCCCCGGTACGACTTTTAAATTGAAGGCACCTCAAAAAATCCACCCCCCCCCCCAAGTGGGATCCCCCTTCCAGTGGGATCCTCCCCCGAAGGAAACCCCTCAATTCTGGAGCATCTATTAATTATTATTAATTGGAGGGGGGGTGTCTGACGGAGCCCCTCCCGCCTCACGTTTTGGGCCACGTGAGACATTAATCCCCCTCCTCCCCTTCTCCCAAAGACCTGGAGATGAGGTTTCCCTGGAGGCGTTTCTGCTGGGAACACTGGGATCACTGGGATCACTGGGATCACTGGGATCACTGGGAGCACTGGGAGCACTGGGATCACTGGGAGCACTGGGAACACTGGGATCACTGGGAGCACTGGGATCACTGCGAGCACTGGGTCGTGCAGCCGATTTTCCCCTCATTTTATTGCAGAAGCCGCAGGGACTGAGTTTTATGGATCAGCCCTGACCACAATTCGGAGTCTCCCCATTTTCCATCCCCTCCCTCAACAAAAACTCCCTTCGAAACCGCGTGGAGTAAGAAACACTGAATTTCTGCCCGTTTTCCTGAGGAATATTGAAGGGGGGAGGGAAGCACCCCGGTTAGCCCCAGAATCCTTTTGGGATGGGTTGAGTCGTGTCCCTGGGACAACCCGTGGCACCTTGGAGCGTCCTTTGGAGAAGCTGGAGCAGAGTTTTCGGAGTTTCTTGCGTGTAAATCGGCCAACGGGACGGTTCCCTCTCCCCCCCGCATTATTATTCCACGGGAGCGAGAGAAGACGCGGAGTTGTAACGCCAGAGCCGGATGTTTCATCTGGCTGGCGGCAAAAAATATTCCATTTTTTTTAACAAAACAGGAGAATTTGAAGAGGAGAGAGAAAGGGAAGCAGATGGAAACCGCCTCACCTTGGTAGCAAAGGACCTCGGGATCATCCGCACTTGGAATCTCCTCTTGGAAGACAGCTGGGCGTGTTTTAAGCCCCATCATTGCCAAAAATCTCTTGAGTGCCCTATATTTTCGGGTTGCCCTGAAGCAGGGCTGCTTCTTCTGGCGCTAGCAACAGCGACCGTCCCGTGGTTGATCCTTGAGCATCCCAAGTTTATTCCTTGAGCATCCCAAGTTCATTCCTCAAGAATCTTGTATTCGCTCCTCAAGCATCCAAAGTTCATTCCTTGAGTATCCCACGTTTGCTCCTTGAGCATCCCAAGTTCATTCCTGGAGCATCCCAGTTCATTCCTCAAGTATCTTGTATTGACTCCTCAAGCATCCGATGTTTATTCCTTGAGTATCCCACGTTTGCTCCTTGAGCATCCCAAGTTCATTCCTGGAGCATCTCATTCCTCTTCTTCAATTCCTGTAGCTGATCACCAAAGAGATTCCTCCGCTGGTTTCAGAATCTCACGTACATCCTCCAGGAAAAATTGCCAGGTAAATTCAAAGTCTCCTGCACTCAGCCTTGAGGTTTTTTCCCCCAAAAAAGAATATTTCTGCTTCCTTTTTGGTCTAGTTTTGGTCAGATCTCATCCTGCCATCCCCGAGCCCCCCAATCCGCAGGGCCAGGGATGCTCAGCAGCATCCCTGCTGGGATGCCAAGCCCAGCTCCCAGAAGGACTCCGTTGGGTACCAACCTACGTGTCCCCACCCTGGACCACCAACCCGGTAATACCAGCGATACCCAGCTGGAAGAGAAGTGCGAAAATCACAAAACCCTCGATCAACCCCCTTATTCCACACCCTTTTCCCAAGCCAGAGCATGGACTGCTTGAAAACCTCCCTGAAATGAAACCCCCTTCACCCAGGAGTCCCCCAAACCTGGGGGGTTGTGCCATTTACCTGCCCCAAAGATGGGACGTGGGTGTCTTGGAGGGATATTTTTTTTGTGCACTCGAAGTTGGTGTCGTAAATATATAACTACCGCAAACTCATCGGCGCTTACTCAAGAGCACGCGGACGGTTCCTTCTCAGAAGTGACGAGCTTGGCAGGTGCCTCCTCAAAACCTCAGAGCGAGTTTGCTAAAATATTAAAGATTTGGCAAGAGCAGCGACAGATACAACCGGCAATATTTACATTTTTACATAACGGGCTTCGGGAGAAAACAAATTACCCCAAATAGCGCGGTTTAGTCGCCGTCGTTCGACTGCTCCTCCATAAATAATTCAATTCTCCTTCCAAGATTGCGTTATTATCGCTCGTGTCGGGTTTCTCTAAGAAAGCTGTGATGGGATACTCTGAAAAATACATTAAGAGCGAAGCCGAGTGAATTATTAAACGACGGAGGTGAAAAACAAGACGGGGTTTTAGGACGCGGCAAGGCTGAGCTTTGCGGCTGAACCTGGCTTAAGCACCGTGGTGGGTCGGAGGGGTGAGATATCCCCTCCAAATTGCAAGCTCGCTCCCTGGGACAAAGTCTGACCCCCTCGGGAGTTAAAGGATGCTAAAAATGGATCCCTAAAGCAAGTTTAGGACACGTCTTGGATCAGCTGCTGCTCCAAAATATCAGGGGTACCCACCAGCAATTCACCCGCCTCATCGCGCTGCTGTCGGGCGACAAAGCTTAAGGCAAATCACCTCTTAAAATCTTTCGGACACAGATATTTCCCCCTCCACCTTTTGAACCTCTCTCCACTTTGGAGTTTCAAAAAGAGAGGGGAAAAAAAAATCAGCATCATCCTGGGACCGGACGGACAGACAGTGATGTTCGTACCAACTCCAGCCTGAAGTTCCGGGATTCCCCACATTTTAACTATTTAGCTCACAGAGGATTTCTACTCCGGCTGATTTCCCTCGGTTTGTGGCACATCACGCCCCCACCTCTTGCTAAATACGTTTCTTTTTCCCTCTGCACGCGATTCCCCTGGGGATTGTGAGAGGGTGAACCCAGCGCCTTAGTTTGGAAGCCGGCGTGCGTTTCAAATGGTCTCAACCGCGCAAATAAGAGCGAGCGACGCGACGTCGATTTGACAGCTGCTAATAGATAAATACAGGGGAGAATACAATTAAAGGCATTATCGATAATCCATAGGCACAAGGAGGATGTATTAAGAATAAGTGATCGATGACGGGCTCGATATTTCTGGAGGTTTCCCCATGCAAGACTAAATAAGATCAAAGCTTACTTCTTGTGCCGAATCAATGGGTTGATAATAAAGAAAGCTAAAGACAAAAAAAAGGGATTTTTTTTCCCCCCAAGTAGGTCTTTCAGGGAAAGACCTGATAAAAAAGGGATTTCTCCCCTCCCTGCACCATCTGAGCAGGGGTTAATGGTGGCTCATGGAGCCAGGAAAGCACTTTAGGGTCCTTCCAGAGGCAAAATGCTGAATAAATGGCAGGTTCTGTATATTTTGCTTAGAAAACCCCTGCTGCCAACTTACTTCTTTTAAATGTTTAATTTTGAGGCGTGACAAGTCCACAGCTGGTTCTTGCCGCTCCTTCGGGCTCTCCCGTGCAAAGTTACTGCGAGCATCCGATTGATTGATCCTTTCCCAAGTATTTCCAGGATAAAAAGGAGGGGAAAAATAAAGAAAAAAAAAAGAAATAAAGGATCTGGATGTTGAAAGCAACTTACCTCCGGCACTCGAGCAAGCTTTAGGAGTCTGTGTCCTGGAGCTGACACCGGCCCGTTGCGATAGGGATGAGCTGGAGGAATACGCAGCGGCGGGAATAAAAAACATAAATAATCAAAAAATTCCGCCTCGTACAAATAGTGTGAAAATAAAACGGATAAGCCAAGTAAAGCGATAAAACCTCCCAGCTTATTTTTCACTTGGATATCCTGAATATCGCTTGGGTATCAGCGGTAGCTGGGTGCCAGGCAGGCGGCAAAAGCGACGTGGAGCTGCTGAATCCTGCCCTTTTAAATTTTGGCTCCACCTGAGGTGTTTCTTCACCTTGGCTGGGCTTCAGCATCTCGTCCCCATCCTCGTCGCGGTTCAGTCCCTGATGGGTGTTCAACCTCCTCCTTTCCCAAGCGATGCGAGCGTGGAGCCAACCGCCGGCACCGGCCCGGCTTCCGAGGAGCCGTCGAAGGGAGAAGCGGAGAGATGGTCACAACTCTTTAAAGATGCAAATTGAGAAGCAGCCATCATAACACGAGAGCTCTGTTAATTCTCTGACGAGTATGCAGATTTCGACAGCGACTTTTCCTGGGCTTATTTGTTTTATTTAGCAATAAATTTAATACCGGCTCCCTGAAGCAAAGAGACAGATGGACTATAAACTTTGAATTTTGAGTAGCTTTACTTCCTTAGGTTGGTGTCATCTTTGATCTCTCCTGAAATGACATCTAGGAAAGTTTGGTGGGATTTAATTCTGCTTTTTTTTACAGCCCTTTGATTAGCCACCTTTAAATATTTTTACTTTTCTTTTTTGCACAGGTTACCCAAAAGGATCTTAAATACCATCTAAATGAGTCGTACCCTTGGCCGCTGGAGTTTTCTCAGAGACTTGCTGATGGACCTGAGAAAACCAAAGCACTACACAACATCTCCTCCGCAAGCAAAAGAGAGCAAAATAACTTTTACACATCCTTTGGGATGCCAAGTTCCCCAGGTTCGAGACCAAAACCCCAGGGCTGAAATAAAATGGTGCCCTCGGAGAACACGACGCAACTGGTGCGTGGTTTTGGAAGGACCACAAAGTCACCATGCAGCAGAAAGGACTCAGCCTCCTTTTTTATTTCTGTCCACCAGCTATTAAAAAATTAGCATAGAGATGAGAACAAAAACCTGGGCAAGGAGATTGGTGCTGCCCAGAGAACTCTCCAAGAGGTCAGTGATCTCCAGCCTCAGGTTGACCACATGTGGTAGGATGAAGCCATGAGCTGATTTAATGCTGTGATGGCTGGATAGACAAGAGCATCCTTTTTACCGATGACCCCGAGGTGTGTGAAAATCCAAAACTCAATTTTGGGATATAAAAACCACATCCCAAGTGCTCGGGACTTGGGGAGAGGAGATCGTAAGGGCAACACTGTGACTTTTGAAGGAAGCTCCCCGGGGCCGTGCAGCGCTTTGACCTTGCTACTCCAGACCCAGCCAGTTCCCACCATGACTAATCTCCCCGCTGCCGCACACAAATAAGGAAGGAAATTAAATTTTTTTTACAAAGCACCGCAAAGACAACAGCCGTCATTTCCAACCTGCTGCCTGGGGAGCAGGGAGGGGAAAAAAAAATCGATATATGTCAAATGAAAAAGGGCAGGAGCAAAGGAGCAGAGGATAAAACCGTAATTAAAACTGCCAACAGGCTCGGCTGCCAAAAAAGACCCCTCAAAGTCCTGGGGACCACATCCCCAGGAATTTGGGCCATTTCAGCAGAAGCTGGTTGGTCCCGGCCACCCAACATCCCACCATGGACGGACAGTACCCGTCAACGTCACCAACGCTTTCCAATAAGGAGACATCATCGACCGCTCGACTGCGATTGAATTACTACGGATGAACATATTACGGGCACATTAAAGTCTAATGAGCGGCCGGTGATTAATGTCATTATGAGGAATACCAAAAGAACTAATGATGATAAGCCACTTAAAGTGAAGTGCTGAGGGTTTCATTATCGATGACTCCTTGGTTTCTCACCTAAAAACTCTCGGGTTGGAAGGAAGAAGAGGTTGACAGGGGTAAAGGCCAGAGGTTTCCAGTAGCCATGACATGAGGAGGCCCCTTATTGATGCTCTTTTAAGGGTAAGAATGGTGAGAAAAAAAGAATTTCTTGAAGAAGCATATGGGAAATAAAAGTTTCTTGGAAAAACATCTCATCCTGGGCTTTAGCACCTTTGGGACTGCCATAATAAAAGTAGATTAAAATTCTTAACATCTCCCCGGACCCTATTCTTGCTTTGACCTTCCTATATCAATTTTCCATCAGTTCTTTCCCTCTTTCCTTTAGCTTTGCCTCTGCTCCATCACCTGCAGCACCCAGGGAGGGCTCTACAACCCAGTTTAAGCCTCTCAGGTGCTTTCTCTCCTCCTTCCTCTCCTTAGCTGGATCAGATTTTGTCACGGTATCACCCAGGGGATTTGACCCCATGGGGAAATGTCACCCTGTGTGGGCAGGATGACATTTAAGCATCCCCAGAACATGAGTATAGGATCTTTTCTTAATAGGTTTTTTTTTAGGGAAAGCACTCTGCAGTTGCTTTAACTTCAGAGAACCAAGTATCAAAAAGCCTTATTAGCACTGACGTTCAAATTCACTGGACTGAATTAATTAGTATAAAAGTCACTGAACCCCCAAAACAACCAACTTTTTCCCACTCGGGAGCATTTTGAACCATAACAGGAGATGATGGAGACATCCTGTCTTCTTCCATCCACCTTCTCCAAGTGTTTTTCAGTTGGGGTCAGACTTGTCCCACCAGCTTTCGCTCCTCTACCTCCCACTAATCAAGGCCTTCCAGGGCTTTTAGAGGCATCTCCTCTTGCCAGGATGGGCTCTTTTTTTCATTTAGAATGTGACTTCATATCCCATTTTATTATTTTTTGGACATTGCAGGATTTGTTCTGTTTGAAGTCTTACAAGTCTCACATCCTCATTTCCTGTCAGGACGATTAAAATTGATTTCCGCCATCAGCAAGAGAAAGATAATCCAAAGTGGGTTCCGGCAAGAGAGCTGTATCCCCACCGGAGCCATTACAAACCCTCCCCTCTTATTTTAACTTTCTTCTCCTTAGGAATTTCTCTTCGGAAAAGGGCAACTTAGAACTTCGTGGCCATACACGTCCTCCAAGAAGTCGAGGAGAACTATTTAACCTCATGTAATTTCCACCATGGAAAGCGGACCGCGGGATTTAAGTAGCTCTTGTTTACCACCACCACCCTCCTCCCGGAGGTATTTTTAGAGGGGTAATCGGATCCTCTCGACGCCTTCGCTTTGCTTTCTTGGGCTCCGCATCCTCCGACCCCATCCCTGCACCTGTCCCCGTTTGTAGCCGGGCAAACCGAAATGGGGTTGGGTTCTTCCCATTGCGTTAAGGTGGGTGATTCCCAGTGCACCTGGAGACTTGGAAGAAGGAGGACGGAGGGTTTTGGGCTGGAAAACCATCTCCAAGGTGGAAAACCTCTGGCTGACAAAGATGACGTGGAAAAAATGGGCAGGAAGAGCGAGCGGCACTTGGGGATCCAGCCGTGCCCGCCTTTGACTGTCTCTGAAATCAATTAAACCTGGAATATCCTAAATAAAATCTTTTAAACAGGCAATTAAATGGATTTTTAAAATCAAGGACGTAGATTTTTTTAGAGTAATTAAATAAAATTTCAAAATTAATTAAATAAAATTTGAAGATCGATTAAATACATTTTTAATTGATTATATGCAATTTAAAATTAATTAAATCAACCAAAGCCTGACTACCCCAAATAATCTCCAAAACACATCAAAAACACCCCTAAAATATAGACGGCATCTTTCCAAGCTGGACGATCCCAGGGCCCCATGGACTGTCCCACTTCTCCAATGGTTTCCAGCAAACCTTCGTAAGCAAATTTATGCAAATGAGGGAGGTTGGTGGTTCCTGTTGCACCTGGAGGGGAAACAATGAGTTTGGCCCAACGCTGCAAGAGCTCAGCTTTCCCCAGCCACCATCCCTGGGCTCCCAACCCCTGAGGACCCCAAAAAGGGGGTCCCCAGCCAGGTCCCCACCACCTAACGGCATCCCCATCATGAGACTTAAATACCTTTACAAGAGAGCAATTTAACGCCATCCCCAGCTTAAGCTCCATATCTACCAGGCGTGAAATTAGTTCCAGCAAGCTGCAAATTTGCCGCTAATAAAAATATTTAGCAATTCGCTAGTCTTTAAATCAGGAGCAGAATATTTTCCTGCTTGCATCAACGCCTGTTTCGTTTCAATTCTAATATCTGAGCGTCGGGGAGCTCCAGCTATAAAACTGCAAGTTTTTTACGACTGCGCAAAGAGTTTTAAATCAATTCTCCCAGCGCTTCCAACTTTACCGCCAAGGGTTTGATCGTTTAATATCATCAGCGTGTTGGTCGTTTTGACCACTGGGATGAGTGGATTTGGAGTTTTTAACCCAAATCCATGGTGGATTTGGAGTTTTTAACCCAAACAAGGCCATCTCAACCCAAACCCGTCCCGTTTCCAGGGGCTGCCCTTCAAACAGCATCTTACAACAGAGCGTTGATCCATGTGATCCTGTCTTGAAGGAAGGTGACCTCTCTGTCCTCCTGGGCCAAGCTCTTAATTAGCCACAGCGCTAATTGCATCTCACCGACAAGCCCATCTTGTCCAATTCCAACATCAGGATCTTTTCCATGCCTTTGCCAAGAAATGCCTCAACCCCCTCATCTTTTAAACCCACCCACAGCGATGAAGCATCATTCAAATCACTCCAGGATGGGACACCATGTCCCATTCATTGGCAACCACTTGAATTATTTCCGCCCAAATAAATCCTTTGCATTATGTTTTGCTGGCCTCTGAGCATCCAAGAGCATCCAGCTGAGTCCGCTTCTCCTTACTTAAACCAGAGTTTCGCTTGAGGGCCTCACCCTGTGGACCACCACAAATATGAAGCTTCTCCCAGTGTCATACAATAGCAGCAAACAGTGAAAAAAACCCTCAGATTCTCCTGCTTTCCTACATTTTTTAATTCACTTCTTCTATTCAGCGTTGCTTTTTTCTCCCCCCTCCTTTTTTTTTTTGATGGGTGCAATGCAACTCTGACAAGCACCAAAACCTGGTGGGTAAAAGTTGGGGGGAGGGGGAAAAAGTCTTCATTTTAGGACAGAAATAAATTATTCTTTGGCCATAAAATCGAATCTCTGCATTCAACTGAGCAGCTGCTGGAAAAGTCCCGTAAGGGAAATCCCCACCAAAGCATTTCTGGTGCCAGCTGAGATAGAGAAAAGAGTGTTTCAGATGATGCGTTTCATTGTGGATAGGATGAAGAAGCTTCTAAGGAATGTTGTGCTTGGAAATATCCCACCGATGAAGTTGGTCTTCCCAGTTCTGTGGATTTACATTTTGCCTCCCTCGTGCTCGCGGAAACCCACAGCCCTGCTGCAACACTTAATGTGCCATATAAATAAATGTTTTGGTTAACTTTCGGAGTGCGTTGTGCTGCTGGGCATCACTTCAGCTCCAGATCTTAGTGTCTGAGTTACCACCAGCCCAACTGGGTTGGATACGACAGGACAGATTAAAACCAACAGGCAGCACGGCTGAAACCCGGCCGATGTGTGTGGTTGCTGGGGAACGTGTCAGATTTATTCTTCGACCTCTGGACAAATATCTGGGATGTGGCATGGTCCAGCTGTGGGTTCAATGTCTGGAGGGTTCAAACTCTCTGCTGCGACCACTTGAAGGGCTTTCATTGAACTTGCTATCATTGCCAGCATCAGAAAACTACCAGGCAGCACCATGGGGAGATAATAAACAGGGAAAAGCCCCGGGTGATACAGGAATGGGTTAAAGGTGCTGTTGTAACAGTTGCAGACAGGAAAGGTAGATGGGAAAATTCAGTGAAGGAAAAGCCTTGTTGGCGATGGGCAGAAATTATCACTTCTAGTTGGGAAGTGAATGGGTGGAAGAGGAATGTCAGGAAGAGAAGGGTTCCTATGAAAACAGAGCTATGAAGGAGGAATTTGGGGTTTTACAATCTACTTGGGGTCCAAAACTGCAAAGAAATGGGAAAGCAAAGAAAAAAACCAAGGCAGATTCTCAAACAACACGACCAAACAACGGAGAAGAGCTGGTGGAGACGGACATCACCGATGCGGAGTTTGCAGAGGGGGGAAAAACCCCTTCTCGTGGTGGGGTTAACGGCATGAGACGGTGCAGGAAGGAGTTTGCTGTCAAACATACGCTTTTAATGTGTTGGCAGCCGGTCCCTGCTCGATGCCAAGTAAATGCAGGTGTCGGGGACGGTTTGCGCTCTGCTTGCCGACCCGGTTGATGTCACGCTGGCGACTTTGATTTCATCGCAGGTCGGTGCCGTGCGGCATAATTAATCGGCGGTTTATGCCTCCCATTGAAAGGGATGACAGAAAGGAAACAGCAGTTAACGTGACATTTTATGCAGTCGAAGTATCATCAGACTTGTAGTAGTTGAGAGGAAAAACTGAATATATCAACGTTCGGGTTTTTTTCAGGTTAACTGGGACAGGAGTCCTGGGTACCAGCAAAAAGTCACCCATCAAACCTCACCAGCCAGAGTCTGATGGGCAAGATGGGTTTAAAAACAGGGAGAAAAATGGGAGTAACACGGAAATCCCTCTTGTCTTGGTACTGAAAAATACTTAGTACCATCTTGTCTTGGATGCTCAGCGCATTGAGAAACCTTCTTGTCTTGGCGGCCCTTGACCCCCAGTGTGGCTGTCCCACAGCCACCACAAAACCCCTGCCCTACCCGATGTTGTGTTAACCAAATCTGCCTGATTTTGGCCCTAAAGATTTTGAGGGTGTGGGCAGCTAAATTTCAGGGGTGTGGGGCTGAGACTTTGCTCAGAGAGGGATGCTCCCTAAAGCAGGGCGGGCAGGAGCTGCGGGCTGTCGGCAACGAGCAAGACCAGTTAAGCACCGGTCCGTTTGCGACTGGTACGGAACAGCACGGCTCGGGGAGCAGGAGCGAGAGATTCCCATTCACCGGG
>JANHGA010189487.1:0-10616 GCA_027560355.1 Halcyon chelicuti
TTCCTTTTCCTTTTCCTTTTCCTTTTCCTTTTCCTTTTCCTTTTCCTTTTCCCTTCCTTCCCCTCCCCTCTAGTGAACCAATGGTGCGGTGGGGTTGAAAGCTTCACTGCCTAGATCTTTTATTTATGTATTCATTTAATCTCGCCCCACCAAAGTAGGTGTTTTAAGATTAAAATATTCCTTGTTCTCAAAAGTTAAGATAAATATTGATGCAGTATTTCAAATAGTACATGCACAGGCAGGTCTCTGTGAGGACAAGAAAGCAACCAGGGCTGGCTGGCTTGCAAGACTTCAATAAAAAGCAACGGAGTGCTCTACAAAGGGTGAAGACGAACGCTGATGATAACGAGCTTCCTGGGGCTCCAAAAGAGCACCCGGCAAGCATCCCCAGCAAGCTCCATGAAAACTTCTGTTTGACCTGATCCCATGCCCATAAATTGGTTTTATGAGACCAAGTGGCAAAACTGGAGAAGGGAAGGTATCATAATTTCAATAGCAAGTGGCCCAAGGCTTTTGTTTCTGGTAAATGGACAAGCTCCTTTAAGCCTGGTAATTAATCTGATGGATCTTTTCAATTTCATCAGCCCTTTCTGTGACATTACTCTTTAATCTGCATGGCTCCTGCTTCCATTAAAAACGAACCCAGTGACAACGAGGTAAAGCTGCTCCAAACGCTGCCGCTAATCTCTGCTGCTCGGGCTTTTCCCTGTAATTGCTTTTCCACGGGTGTTTCTGTACGAGCTGTTTAGCTCAGGGTCTCTGGTGGTGTCATAGCTCCTGGATACCTTAATCAGGGGCTTTACAACTTCATACGAATATTGTATCAGGGGAGAAGGGCTTGTTGATGGTCAGGATTTGTGAGAAGCATCTGTCTTTCTTCCAGCTTTCCTTGCTGAATTGAATTATGACCTCGAGGAGAGAGGTGCAACGTGTTTTACTGCTTTCTAGAAAGCTTATTCAGGTAGGATTTCTTTACTGCTTTGGCCCTTCTTTTCCTTGTCAAGGGTTGGCACCTTGCTGGGGATGGCTGCCAGCTTGAGAAGGATCGTATCTCTTCCCAAAGGGACGGCCAGATCCAATGTGCGTGGTGCTGACTGGCTGCCAGCTCTGCCTGTGCACCCTTCACAGAATCACAGGACGTTAATCACAGAATGTTAAGGGTTGGAAGGGACCTCGAAAGATCATCTCGTCCAACCCCCCTGCCAGGGCAGGACCACCTAGAGCAGGTCACATAGGAATGCATCCAGACGCGTTCGCTTCGCATTCAACCAGGGCCAGCAAAGCAATGACCCCAAACTGGAGCTTTTGCTGCAGAGGGTGCCAGCCCCTCTCCCAACTGCTGCTGGGAGATGTCTAGGTGCTGCCCAGCTTCAGAATCATCACTGATCTGCTGGGATGGGTCTGGGCATCTCCTGAAGCTGCTGCCAAAGACACGTAGCCCAAGGCACAGGGGGTGAATTAGGCAGACTTTAATTTTTGCATGTGACCTCGTCTCCTTTCACAGTAAACATCAGAGAGGAGCACATCCTCCCAAACATAGAAGCCAACTTTCTTCTAGGAGCCAAAATCACCTCAATCCTTGACATGACATCTCCTTGTCACAGTTTGATGAGACATCTCTCCTCCTCTCTGAAACACCTGAAAATGAAGGTCACTGCTGGGTTCCCAGCAGGATGTTATTCGCTGCAGGTGTCACAGCAAGCGAGCTCGAGTCAGAGAGGAAGTTCTGGCATGGTCAGACACTGCTGTAGAGGGGACTGCACATGCTGGAAACACAGGATCCCAGAGTTTAGACTCTCTTGTACCAAACCAACCGCATGAGTTCATAGGCAGGGCCCTGGGTTCGGGTTAATTATCACCAGCAGCTGCTGGCCCAAGCAGTTGGGAGGGTCTGAAGCTGGGAGGGGCCAGAGCCAAGATAAACAACCCAACCAGCCAATGGGAGAGTCAACACCATACTGTGCCCTGCCCCTATATAAGGGGAGGGCCAGGGTGTCTTCAACTTGCTTCAGTGCAGCCTGAGTGGGGGAGGTTGGCATCTTGGACACAGGTAGAGCCTTCCTAGTTTCTATTGCTCACTTTGTTGATCATTTCATCAGTACTATGGTTGTTACTGTTGTTTTTTCCTCTCTTTGTGTTGTTTAAGTGACCTGTCCTTATCTCAGTGCCTGGGGTATCACCTTTTTTTCTTCCTTCTCATTCTCTTTTTCCATCCCATGGGGTGGGGGAGAAGTGGCTGTGTGGTGTTTAGCTGCCAGCAGAAGTTAAACCCCAACAGTCAGTCATCAAAGCAGAATATAGAGGAAAGGCTGTGACCCATAATCTGAAATGGCTTCTTCAGGAGGATTTATTGACACTTTTTTTTTATGAAGGAAACTGTAAACTTTATAAAAAGTGGTGGTTAAGTTAATCATGCTGCTTGTTAGCAGCCTGGTAGAAAACTGTAGAATTGTTTTGGTTGGAAGAGACTTTACAGATCATTGAGTCCAAATGTTAACCCAGCACTGCCAGGGCACCACTGACCCCTGTCCCTCAGCATCACATCTCCATGTTGGGCTTTGGAAACCCCTCCAGGGATCACGGGGACTCCACCCCTGCCCTGGGCAGCCTGGCACAGCCCTGGACAACCTTTCAAGGGCTTGAACAAATTGTTCCTCAGCTCTAAACTAAACCTCCTCTGGCACAGCTTGAGTTCATTTTCTCTTGTCCTGTAGTTTGTTCCTTGAGAGCAGAGCCCGACCCCCCTGGCTCCCCCCTCCTGTCAGGAGCTGTCAGAGCCAGAAGGTCTCCCCTCAGCCTCCTTTGCTCCAGGCTCATCAACCCCAGGTCCCTCAGCTGCTCCTCACCAGACTCCTGCTCCAGCCCCTTCCCCAGCTCCGTTGCCTTTTTCTGGCCACGCTCCAGCCTCTCAATGTCGTTCTTGGAGCGAGTGCCTCACAGAACTGGGTTTTGCATTTTTTTCTCATCATCCAGACTTGCGTGGGGGCTACAGGTTGAAGGAAGGCAAAGCTCTTTGCAGAAAACTTTCAAGCCTAATGAGCACTTTGTGCTTGCTTACTTTCTGTCTTGCCTTATTGTCCTTTTTAGGATGGGATGGTCCCAGTGCCATGAGGTGGAGCAGGGTCATAGGGCTGACACGGCTGTTCCTGAGCATCCTGCCAATGCTTGTGTCTCAGTGCTGCCCATCTCACCAATGCTTCTCCTGGCTGTCCCTGTAAGGTGCATGAGAATCTGATTGAAGTAAATTAAGCTCCTGGGTAAATTAAATTAAGGCCACCTTAATTCTGAAAATGGCTGTCTACACAGGGATTTGATGAGGTTTAACTAATCTGCTTTAGAAATTAATTCAAATTAAGTTCTCTGAGCATCCCCAGGTAGGTGAGCTTGAAGGGAAAAAAGAAGGCTGTTCTGTAATGAGCTGGTTTAAGGTATGAGGGTTCAGTGGCCAGTTAGAAGCAAAGCAGGGATGGTGTGGGGGGCCTCAGAAAAGCCAAAAGCCACCCAGAGGAGAATGTCAGGTTTTCCTGGGAAGACTTGAACTCTAGACACGTCACCAGTTTTATTTCTTCACTGTAAGGTCTGTCAAGGACTGGCCCAGGATGCCCAGGGCAGTGGTGGAGTGCCCATGATCCCTGGAGGGGTTTCAAAGCTGTGGAGACGAGGCACATGGTTTAGTGATGGCAGTGTTGGGGGAGCAGTTGGACTTGATGATCTCCAAGGTCTCTTCCAACAAAACCATCCTATGATTTTTGACTTCTCACTGGCTCCAATTTTGTGAGAAAAAGGAGAGAAATCTTTCACAAAGCAAGACCCCGGGTCACCCCTGAAGGTGATGCTGACATTGGTGACATCCCCGTGCTCTGAAGATACCTTTATCCTTTTCTTTTTTAATGCCGGACAGGAAATGTCTCGATGCAATATTTAACATGGAGGCCTGGGGGACTGGGCATGATTGAAGACAGGATCTTCATTTTGACAGCTTAATGCATTTTACATTACGATGCCGTGGCATCTTTCTAGTTGCGCCGGGCGAGCCGGCGCTTCGTCTCCTTTTCCGAGTCCTTGCATGACACACAAATACTATCCCTCTGCCCTCTTGACCCAATCTCTGCTTTTCTTTATAAGATTTTGATCGACTGAAATCTGTTAGGGTTTCGCTGAATGTAATCTGATGGGAAAGAGGAGAAGGAGCTGAGTAAAACCAAATTTCACTGATAGCTACTTCTTTGACATGTGGTTACTGGATTAGGGTGAAAAGCACCTTTGGTTGAAGTGGATTATAGCTGAGGTTGTGCCTTTGGTATGGGTAGGAAGGGATTCACTGGGTATGGGTTTAGTATTCTGGTCAAATTATTCTGAGTCAATAAGAATAATAAAATTGTTAAGAGTGTATATCAGAAAGATGGGGACAGACTTCTGAGCAGGGCTTGTTGGAACAGGACAAGGGGTGATGGGCTTAAGCTAAAAGAGGGAGATTCAGACTGGAGAGAAGGAGGAAATTGTTGATGCTGAGGGTGGTGAGAGCCTGGCCCAGTTTGCCAGAGAGGTGGTTGTTGCCCCATCTCTGGAACTATTGCAGGTGAGATTGGTGGGGCTCTGAGCACCCTGCTCTAGCTGCAGATGTTGGGGGGGTTGGACTAGAGGACCTCGAAATGTTCCCTCCCACCCAAACCACTCCATGGTTCTATGACACTTTGGGCTGTAATGACCACAGTACTTGCAAAGTATTTACTCATCAGTTACAGAAGAAAAGACAAGTAACTTTCCAGGTCTATAACAAAATCACTGAATTTAGACTATTTTGACCCTTTATTGGGGCTTAGTGTGCTGGCATGGCAGAGAGGTGGGACAGGACAGTTGAGGCTATGGGAGAGGCTCTTGGGTCACCTATCCTGCCCCTTGGAGCTGCTGATCTATATCTACATATACACATTATATACCTACACATCCGTACCTCTACGTGTGCATCTCGGCCTTTGTCTGAGGGTTGTTCACAGCTGCACTTGGACTCTTGGTGTGACCAAACAAGCTCCAAGTGGCCTGCATTCAGGTCACAGCAGACCTCCTAAAAATTACATTTTAAGCCACCTTTAGTCTAAATCATATTCCAAGCAATTTAACCCTGTGTCTTTTACCTACTGTAGAAATATTTTGGCGTTGCTCCTGAGCGAAAGGGGCCGCTGGAAGTGGTGGTCAGGGTGAGAAAAGCTCAGTGCTGTGTTCAGCTGAGTGTTTACTGCCAAGAATTGCTATCTTGCCATTTACTTTATCCCCCCCCCTTCCCCCCACTGTATTTGAACGCTATCTGGCTTGGGGATTTCAGAGCTACCTTGCCAGAGGCAGAAAAGCCACATGCACATCTGTATGCCTGTGATGTGCCTGCAATCAATACGGCTTGTGAGCATCATCTGAATGCCCGAGCCCCCACCTACCACACGAAGGCACCGAGTGATAAGCAGCTGCTGGTGGGGAAGGGTTTTCTGGAGAGGGGGGGGGGGGGGGAAATGTCACTGCCCAAAGAGATACGCAACTGTCGACAAATAAATCCAATAAATTCTATATAAATCTCTTGTTACAGCCTCTTTTAGTGAACCAACCAGCATGTTTCTCCACTTGAGAGACTGGGGTGGGGGGCTGTATTTATTAGCACCGCAACACGAGTGCTTCCCTGTGCCTTTTGTCTGCTTTATCTTGTTTTTCACTGCTGTGAGTGTGGCTCTGGGACCTGATGCCTTTATTTTGGGAGGTTTATCATTTAGGTGTAAAATGTTTGTTCTGAGTGTCGGTTGCGTGTGTTTGCCTGGGGGAGGAGTGTCTTGGGGGAATTGCTGTTGATAAAGGAAGATGGGGGTGATACTGGCAGCTGGCCACCATGGGGCTGGGGTGTCATGTGTGGGGTGAAGGTATCTCTCCAGGTGGAGGGACTATATTCAGTGACAGGGCTTGGGCAGGAGAACTTGCCACCTACTGCCCTGCATGTGATGCTCATCAGAAAATTTCATATCTTTGAGGCAAAGTGGGTATATGGATCTTCTCAGCACACAGGGAATGGAGCTTTTTTCTCCTTTTAAAGTGGATTTTTCCTGCATGACCTTCAAAAGTAGGGTGATGTGCGACCTGAGAGCCAGCCAAGCGCACAGGAACAAGCAACTAGCAGAAATGCTCTGCCTCATGGCAAGGTGAACCTTCTCAATAAGAATTAAGATATGTACATTATCCAATAATTATCCTTCTAGCCACCAGACCAATCCAACTTTCCACAGTTCTGAGGATCTTCTCCCTCTGGGGTCCATCTGCTGCCATCACCACCAGCATGCAAGAGGTGACCATCCCCAGTTAAGCACACTGTCATCACTAGCCTCTGAGTTGGGAAAGTATTCAAGCCTTGGATTGCTAAAGAAAGTTGGAAGGAGAGATGCCTCCAAAATTCAGCCATGGTGATCACAGATGACCCAAACCTTGCTTGAATTAAATGTGAGTCAAAACAACGTGAAAGTTGCCCAGGGAGGTTGTGGAGTCTCATTCTATGGAGACTTTCAAGACCCTCCTGGATCTGTCCCTGGGTGGGCTGCCCTGGGTGCTCCTGTGCTGATAGGAGGGTTGGACTCGATTGATCTCCAGAGGTCCCTTCCAACCCCTACCATTCAGTGAAAGTGCCTTTGCATGGAGCACTGGAGCTGACTGAGATTCTGTGGGTATCTTGTCATATGGTATTTATCTTCCTCATCTGGTTGTCCTTCAGGAGGCTCAGCGAGGGTCATCAAGGACTGAGACCAACAAAACAACCCTTGACTGTGCTGCTGAATGTGACTAAGATGGTGAAACCAGCACGGACAGTAGAAGGCTTTAACACAATGGTGCAAATGTGCAGTCTCCTGGCTTAGTGACAGACCCACATAAGGCAAAAATGAGATTACAGCATTCTGCCTTTTAAGTGTTTTGTTGTTTTGTTTCTTTTTTCCTAGAGAAGTCATGTGGGACATTGTTTCTGAGATCACAGCCAGGGAATATGACTGAAGAAGACACTCAGTTGATGTTAATATTAAGCTTCCATCAAACTGGGGGCATATAAGCCCGTCTGACCTAATCTTATGTTGATTCCAAAATAATTGCATTTGTTATTTGCAGGATCTGTAGTAAATCGAGTTGTGGCGGTTATGTGGATGCTTCACAGGAGCAATTTCAGAGATCATTAAATATATCTTACATTGGTTACACGTTACATTAACCCCTCCAGCGCCTCAAGACTTATGACATCCATTCACAGACCAGGCCAATTTTATGGGGCTAGATGCCAAAGGCAGTCGAATAGAGATAAATTCCGGAAACGTGTGCAATTACTGCCCAGGGAGGTCTGGAGTTCACTCTGAAGATGTAAGGATGAAAAAGTTTGTGCAAGGATCATATAAACTCCAGATCACCTGCTGGTCTGTGTTTACTGTAGAAACACTGAATCATAGAATGGTTTGGGTGGGAAGGGACCTTTCAAGGTCATCCAGTCCAACCCCCCAATTGCCAGTAAGGGCACTGAAATTAGTCCTTGTCCAGCTGTTAAAACTGTCTCCCAGGCTCTGTAAGGGTCTGTCAAGGGTTAGGGCTGGGCCAGCCACTAGGTAAATGACGGACGCTCTCTGTTAACACCTCTCCCTTCCCAAGGGGGAAGAGAAAGGGAATAAGGGAGAGAAACTTATGGATTGTGAAAGAAAACCAGAACGGGTTTAATGTGAATAATAATAATTAAATAAAATATAGACAAATATATAGAAAACCAGTATGGAACACAGCCCTCCTGATGGGAATGACGTCACTGTCACCACTGATTCTGTGGAGAAGGCACTGAGGAAGTTCCAGACTGGACTCAGCCACAGATGGGAACTGGATTCAGGAACACGGAGATGGGGGTCAAAGGCAGAACAGACTCTTCCTCAAATCCCACCCATTGAAGTTTGAGTTTGACCCTCATGATCCCTCAGCTTTACACTGACCGTGCCATATGTGGGCTGGAATCCCTCACTGGTCAGTTTGGGGTCACCTCTCCTGGCCGCTCCTCCCTGCAGGTGCCACCTCTTACTTACTGCACCCCAATGTGGGGCCCAAGATTGAGCAATGACCTTGGTCTGCACAGGAGCCAGGGTGAGCAGGAACCTTTCTGCACAGCCCAGCCCTTGATGGTGACTAAACACGGAGTGTTATCACTGCTGGGAGCAGAGACTGGCTGTGAAACTCTGCTGTGAACTTCAGACAGTGCAGAGACCTAGAGGAGACTGAGCCGAGAAGTTAAATCACTCAACAGGATTAGTTCTGCTCTAACTCAAACCAGGACACGAGCAAAAGGCTGAACCTTTTGCTGTCGCACTGGACAGAGGAGGCAGCACACAGGAATTAGCCGTGTTTGAACTGGTTTGTCTCCCCAAAGACACAGCCCCATCTGTATTTGGCACAGTGCCTGGGGTTGCCCGTCTTTGCCATCACCACCATCTGCTCAAACCTGATTAATCCCATTGTCCTAACGCTGCTGGGCTGAGGCTCATGCAGGACAGACCCTGCAACAAGGCATGAGGATGGGGAGCCTGGGGTGGCTCTTTCCATCCCATCCCATCTTGCTCGCTCACTTCCCCACCACATGATGCTACAAAGAGAGGATTGCAGAAAGCCATGAAGGCATCTAAGCTCTGCTCCCCTCCTCTCCTCAGCTCACTTCCTAATTTAACACATTTTCGCTGCTTGCTTGTATTTTAAAAATACCGAAGAAATCTTCAGAGGGAGGAGGGGGAATGCGAACTGGTGTTTCCTGCAGCATGAGGAAGTTTGCTGACCACCAAACCACTGGTTTGCAGGAGCCTTCTCTGCCCCACAAAAACGTCCCTTCTTTCTCCCTGCCAGCCACCTTCTGTTGCCCCCAGGAAAGAGACACGGGCGTTGCTATGGGACAAATGCTGTATCGCATTCAGAAAGGATTGTGGTCCTCCCAGCATCCGTCACATGACACGGGGCTTTGACATGTAGGGAGCAGTATTGCCCTGGGAGCGAAAAACATTTCCGTTCCCTCTGCCTGTCATCCTCCTGCTCTTGTTGCTCTCCACCAGACCTTCCCCTCCATTTCTCCTGCTCCCCGAGCCTCTAATGATGTCAAGGTACAGAGTTGCTGCAGGTGGGTGGGTAGAGTTGCTCTTGCTTTCACCTAAGATGCATTTCTGCAGCATCACTTCACCTTCCTTGGTAAAAAATCAGAATATCAAAATCTTCACGAGCCAACACTTTCAGCGGTTTTCCTCAGCCCACACAGACACTGCCTCCCGAGAGTCACAGGTATTTTCATTTAAACCTTAACCTTCTCACGTGGATGACACCTCTCAAAACACTGCACTTCCCACTGATGTTTCTAACCACCAAGGACTATGAGGACTTACTGGAGCTGAGCCGGCCCCATGCGCTGGCACCCAGCAGCCACGGGCACCCTGGGCTGCACTCCCAGTGCAGGGGGGTTGGACTAGATGACCTTGAAAGGTCCCTTCCAACACCAAAAATTCTATGATTCTATGAAATCCTTGCAAGGGATATTCAAAATCTGTCTTTATGCACAAGTGTAAAGGATTGGGGCTTAGAACAGCATCAGGCAGGAAACAAGCTGTGCTGGAGGACCTAGAGGAAAAACTCTCCTAAGATCATTTTTACTTAGTCTGATTAAATTCAGCTCTTGTCTAATGCAATGTCTAATGCTGTAATGTGATTTTGGCCGCTCCTCAGGATGCACAGAGACTTGCTAGACGCCGTTTGCCTCAGGAGCTGATTTTATTGTTGGGTGACAGTTTTGCCCCCATTATCATCAATCATTGCAGTGAAAATGGGAAGAGCAGGTCTTGGGTCTAATAAATGTGCCCAGGGGCTACCCACTGACTCCTTGCAGGCTCCTGATGTGGGGAGCCACCGACATCTCTTGAACCTCCAGGTCATGGCGATGGCTCTGCCGGTGGCCAAGCTGAAGTTATTTCAAGCCTTGGACCTCGCATGTGGAGTGACTAAAATCAGACTGGCCACATTAAGGTAAAATACATCCAGGGTCTTACAGTGCCAATGAACATCTCTCCAGTGGCTTTGATGAGAGGTTTGACCTGAGCAAAGGTCGCTCACTCATTTGTCCATTGCTCCCACCATCTCCTTTCTTTTTCCCTTCACTTAACTGATGCTTTCTCAAATTTAGTGCACTGGGTTTCCTTTTTATGTGGGCAAATGGACCATGTTTGCCACACTGAGCACACCCACTGCTTGCTCTTGTAGCTCTGCCTTTGATGAAATTCCCATTTAACCCCCCCCCCCAGGTTATGATATTATTAAGCATTCACACAAACTGCCACCAGATTTGGCTGAGATCTCGTGAAAGATCCATCCATCCTGGCTTTGGTTTTTTATGCCCACTATTCACATCTCAGTGTGTTTGCAAGGGGCTTTTGCTGTAAAACCAAGTAAATTTCTGTTGTTTCCATAGAGTCACAGAATCAGAGGACTGTTTTAGTTGGAGAGACCTTTCAGACCATCGAGTCCAACTCTTAACCCAGCACTGCCAGGGCACCGCTGACCCCTGTCCCTCAGCACCACAGCTCCACGGGGGGCGTGGA
>JANHGA010189488.1:0-10568 GCA_027560355.1 Halcyon chelicuti
GAGAATACACTGTGGACATTCTAATTGGTTGAGCGGCCAAGCCAAGCCAAGCCCAGACCCTTAGCCTTTTAATTAAGGGTCTAGTCACTGAGGTGTCAGTTTATCATTGTGAGGTGCAGTTTAATGGCCAATGTGTGAAACTGATCCCACACCCCCTGGGTTTGTATGTTTTGTCTGCCTGCATCTGCCACAGCCCTCTAGAGACAGATAGGGAGTAGCCTCATATCTCATGTTCACAACCCATGGTCCTCATAGGGGTCTTCAACTACCCTGATATTTGTTGGGAGGACAACACAACAGGGCAGCAGCAATCCAGGAGGTTCCTGGAATATGTTGATGACAAATTCCTTCTCCAAGTGACAGAGAAGCCGACAAGGAGAGGTGCCATGCTGGACCTTGTTCATACCAACAAGGAGGGACTAGTAGGAAATGTGAAGCTCAAGGGCAGCCTTGGCTACAGTGACCATGAAATTTTGGAGTTCAAGTTCCTCCGGGCAGTATTCACTGCATACTTGCTACCCTCGACTTCAGGAAAACAGATTTTAGTGTATTCAGGGATCTGCTTAGTACAGTACCATGGGATAAAGCCATGGAGGGAAGAGGCCCACGAAAGCTGATAAATATTCAAGAACTACCTCCTTCAAGTTCAAGAGAAGAAAATATGAACAAAGAAGAAGACAGGCAAAAATGTCAGGAGATCTCCAAATCTGTCTAGGAATGTCAAGGGAAACAAGAAAAGCTTCCATAGGTATGACAGTGACTAAAGGGAGACTAGGGAAAATGTGGACCCTCTCTGGGTGGAAATGGGACACCTGGTTACCCAGGATATGGAAAAGTTTGAGGTACTCAACAAGTTTTTTTGCCTCTGTCTTGACATTTAAAAACAAAAGAATAAAAAAAGACCCAGGTAACTACAGGCCAGTCAGTGTCACCTCTGTGCCCAGCAAGATCATGGAATAGATCCTCCTGGAGACTGTGCTAGGGAACATGGAAAATATGGATATGATTGGTGACAGACAATATGGCTTCCCTAAGGGGAAATTGTGCCTGACAAATTTGATGCACTTCCAGAAAGACATTACAGTGTTGGTGGATCCTGTATGATATCCCTGTCTCTAATTTGAAGAGACATGGATTTGATGGCTGGACCACTTGGCTTATAAGGAATTGCCTGGATGGTTGTGGTCAATGGCTTGATGTCCAAGTGGAGACTAGTGATGAGTGGAATTTGTCAAGGGTCAGTACTGGCACTAGTGCTGTTTAATATCTTTGTCAAGGACAGGTACAGTGGTATTGAGTGCACTCTCAGCAAGTCTGCCAACAACACCAATCTATGTTGTATTGTACACACTATAGGAAGGGATGCCATCCAGAGGGATCTTGAGAGACTTGAGAGTTGGGTCTGTCTAAACATCATGAAGTTCAACAAGGCCAAGTGCAAGGTCCTGCACCTGATGTGAGGCAATCTAAAGCACAAATACATGTTGGGCAATGAGTGGATTGAGAGCAGCCCTGAAGAGAAGAACCTGGGAATACTGATGGTGGATTAACTGAATATAAGACAACAATGTGCACTCACAGACCAGAAAACCCATTGAATCTTGGGCTGCATTAAGAGAAGTATGTCTAGCAGGACTAGGGAGGTAATTCTCTCCCTCTACTTCACCTTTATGAGATCCCACTTGGAGTACTGTGTTCAGTTTTGGTGTCCCCAACATAAGAAAGGCATGGACAGGTTCAATTGGGTCCAGAAGAGAGACATAAAAATGATCAGAGGGCTGGAACATCTCCCCTGTGAGGACAGGATGAGGCAGTTGGTGTTCTTTAGCCTGGAGAAGATAAGACTCTAGGGAGACTGTACAATGACCGTCCACTGTTTAGAAGAGGCCTACAGGAAAGATGGGGAGAGACTCTTTGTCAGGTAGTGTAGTGATAGGATGGGGGATAATGATTTCAAAAGGAGAGTGAGTTTAGATCAGGTATTAGGAAGAAGTTACTTACTGTGAGGCTGGTGAGGTACTGGAAAAGGTTGCCCAGAGAAGTTGTGGGTGTTCCATCATTGGAAGTCTTCAAGACCAGGTTAGATGGAGCTTTGAGCAACATCATCTAGTGAAAGACATCCCTGTCTATGGCATGGGGGTGGAACTAGATGATCTTTAAGTTTCTGTCCAACCCAAACCAGTTTTGCTTATTTAGAAACTAACAAATAAACATACTTTCCACTCTTAAACTCTGTGAAGTGTTTTGATACCTAAATGCAGTAATTATAAAAAGTACTTCCGTGAGTACTGAAAAGACATGAAAATAACAACACAGAATCCCTATATCAAATAACTTTTATCAAATCTATCACTAGTTCCAAGTCAGTATTGAGAAATAGGCAATTTTCCTGACAGCACACAGTCATATATATATTTACGTATTTATTTATGATTTTGGTAATGATCACTAGCTATCAGTGAGAAATAAATCACTGTCAGATGTATGAAAAGGTAAAACAAGCTTCATTCTAGCCTTATATTTAAGAAAAAGAAAATTAAAGACAAAATTACTGAAGTATGCTTTCTTTTGTCTATGATGTCTACTTGAAAGAGGGTTGAACATAAGTTTAAAACTTCCTTTTCTTTAAATGTTGACCACTCAGTATAAATGCCAGCAATATTATATTATATAAATCCCAAAGGAAACTTATGACACAGCAAAAATATTTTATTTTGACTCAGTATTTTTGATTCAGATTTTCCAGTCAGCAAGATATTATTAAATTCTGCTTTTTATTTCTCAGTGTGGGTGACAGAATCTCTCCTTTCCTTTTTCCTTGACTTTCTTTGCCTTGCCTCACCTCACCTCTCCTGCCCCCAGGATCACTGAAATTACCGATCAGAAGTCAATAAAGACTGTCAATCAACTTTTCTCTGTAGAGAAGTATACCATAGTGTTGTAATCAGAGTTTTGTGTGTGTGGAGTAGAATGGATATTGTGTTTCTTTTTCCCTGCAAAAAGACTTAATTGACTAGATGTAAGAAAAGCAAAAAGTAGTAGAATGAAGAATTAATCATACTAATTACACTTGCTTCAGTCTGTTGAGAGTGGAATGAAAACCTTTTGTGAGGAACATCAACCAGTGTACTGGTTAACTGTAGAGAAATTGAGTATTCCCAGATCCTGCCTGTAGTTCTGGAGAGTAAATTTTTTTTTTTTCCTAGCATCACTTAATAATGTACTTCTACTTTCTAGGTGAAGGGAACTAAAGATTTAGAAACTTCATATTGATTATTGTTTATGAACCAGTAAGACATAATGACCATACAACTTAATAATAGAGGGACATATGCTTAAAACAAGTGGCTTATATCCATAACAGAGGCTACATCCCTCTGCCCCAAGCTGAGGGGTGTATCCACTGTTCACGTAATCCACTATTCACGTTACAGGGTTCTTGGCCTTGCTTCTCATCTGGTGGGGGAATCAAGGCTTAATTATAGTTTTTCATGTGAATGTTTAATTTAAAAAATATTTTTTTCCTAAACTATAAGTATCTGAAATAATATGAGGGCTTTGTGATAGCTTTCACAATAGTGTTCTACTGTATGACATGCGGGCATGTGTTATATGTTTTAAAGTGTGGTATGAGGTATGAGTCTGTATAAGGATGATGCCATTTCAGAGTGGAATGATAAGATGCAAGATAACTTGGCTGGCAAAGAAAGAAAAATCTGGTGCTTCTGTATACAGCTTTTTGGGAGCAATCCATTAAGTGAACTATTCCTAGAACCATGCCACATCATTATATTAGGCAAAAGCAGCTGGTGTCACTCAAAAGACATTCAAGGAACCATGGAGAGAAGTTTCAGACAAATTTTAGAGTGACATTCAACTTCAGATGAAAGACTCATCAGTTTATGTGCATATCTACCTAGATGTGTAAGCTGCCATTAAAGGTGAATATCACACACTCCGTGAAGTTGCCAAGTAACAGATGTCTTGCCTGATCTGATTGGTCCTAGAGAATCTGACACACCTGTAGGGGCAAAGCATATGAGGCAAAAATTTTGTGGGACACAAATGCCCTTCCAGATGAAACATTTCAAATGCAATTGACAGATGGTTTTAGGAAAGCAAATTGCAGCCCTGCCTGTCATTTTCTGTGATAGAAGCTTAGACACTTAGGTCACACATAAAAAGCTATATTCAGGAATTCACAAAACAGCAATGGACAATGAAAATAATGTCAAGGGACTCTTCTGAACTCCTTCCCTGAACACTTAAATATTGTAAAGAATTGCCAATGAGATGTAACTGGAGCTGAGTTTCTGCAATACGCTGCTCCACTTATCATTACCCAGGGTGACTTCAGAGCCACTGGTGTCAGGGGATCACATACACTCTGTGGGCTTCTCTTTGTTTCTCTGCTGTCTTTATAAGTGAGTACTTAGCTTTGTACTGAAGAACTTTATAATTTGTTTTGCTTGAGTCAAAGCATTATTTTGTGCAGCAATAATTTTCTATGTAGCCATCTTTTAATTATTTAATTGTCCTGGAATAAGACACTATCCTCCTCTATCTATTTATAAAACATTGAAGGACATTTTTTTTCCGAGAACATCTTCACTCTTGAGGGAAAAGATTACTGCTTTGACGTAAACAAATGCCTAAATACACATAGTAATTTATTGAGGTTTTTTTTTTTTTTTACTACAGATTGTGCCTATTTACATAATTTCTTTGTGTATTACGATGTCTTTTCTAAACAATCTTCTATATGTTTTTCATCTTCCTCATTACTAACATTGGATGTTTCATGATGTGACTGAGATTCATTAGAAGTATTTTATCTGATAAGACAGGGGAGAAAAAAAAATTGAAATAATCTGTGGGATGATGATGTTGAAAGAGATCTTGTTTTTCAGAGGCCTTGGAAACTGGCTATCCAGGAAGCTGACAGAGATGAAGAGTCACTGAGTGCAGGTGTGGAATATGTGATGGGATTTGGCCTGTGTAATGTGTTTTAGGCAAAGTAAAAGGGTTAAGTAGAGGTTTATCATTCCTATAGCTGAGCCTGATGATTTCAGAGACTTCCCAGGGACACAGATCAGCAGCTCACTTAGGGACTTCCTTAAGCTGACAGGACCTTGAAATAGCAAAGACTGAGGATGTGTCTTGGAGGATTACTTTAACCTACAGAATATGCATGAGACATGGCTACATCTGAGCAACTCAAGTTTAGGATCCTTTTTGATTTAAAGTAGAGTAATAGGGATTTTTAGAAGATGGATTATCCTGATATATTTGAAGCATACAAAAAAGGAGTATTTTTGTAGACATTCTTTTTTTTTCTTTACTGACTAGATATCAAGCACAAATATACATGCTTACACTGACATCAGAAACAACCAGCATGGCTTTGTTAAGTCTAAGTTCTGCCTGCCCAACCTAGTGCCATTCTGCAACGGAGTGACTACATTAGTGGACAAGGGAAGAGATATGGGTGTTATCTATCTGGACTTCTGCAAGGCCTTTGACACTGTTCCCCACAACATCCTCCTTGACAAGTTGGAGAGATATGGATGATGGGTGGACTGATTAGTGGTTATGGTATTGGCTGGATGGTCACATCCAGAGGGTAGTGGTCAATGGCTCGAAGTCCAGATGGAGATTGGTGCCGAGTGGCTCCCCTCAGGGGTCCATAGTGGGTACAGTATTGTTTAATATTTTCATCAATTATATAGACGGCAGGATCGAATGCACCATCAACAAATTAGCAGATGACACCAAGCTGAGTCCTGCAGTTGATATACCAGAGGGATGGGATGACATCCAGAGGGATCTGGAGAAGTGGGCCCAGGTGAACTTCTTGAGGTTCAATAAGACCAACTGCAGGGTCCTGTACATGGGTCAGATCAATTTTCATTATCAATACAGGCTGACAGATGATGTGATGGAAAGCAGCCCTGAAGAAAAGGACTTGGGGGTACTGGTGGACAAGAAACTGGAAATGAGACAACAATATGCACTTGCAGCCCAAAAAGCCAATTACATCCTGGGCTGCATGAAAAGAAGCATGTCCAGCAGACCAAGAGAGGTGATATTGCCCCTCTTCTCTTACCTGATGAGACCTCACCTGGAGTACAGTGTCCAGTTCTGAGCCCTCAACACAGGAAGGACATGGACCTTATGGAGTGAGTCCAGAGGAGGGCCACAAAAATGATCAGAGGGCTGGAACACCTTTCCTGTGAAGACAGGCTGAGGGAGTTGAGGTTGTTCAGCCTGGAGAAGAGAGGAGACCTTATCGTAGTCTTCCAGTACCAGAAAGGGGGCCTGAAAGAAAGATGGAGAGGAACTGTTCACAAGAACAAGGGGCAAAGGTTTTAAACTAGAGAAGAGTAGATTTAGATTGGACGTTAGGAAATTTTTTACTATGAGGATAGTGGAACTCTGGAACAGGTTGCCCAGGGAGGTGGTAGAAGGCCCATCCATGAAGACATTCAAGGTCAGGCTTGATGGGGCTCTGAGCAACCTGATCTAGTTGAGGATGTTCCTGCTTACTCCAGGGGTGTTGGATTAGATGAACTTCAGAGGTCCCTTCCAACCCAAGGCATTATATAATTACAAAAAATATACCCTTGTTTAGTTGAGTTTCAGTTAGAAATAGAAGTTTGTCAGCTCAGACTAGATGCTATTGCCATAAAAAGAAACACTGTTTCAGTAAAAGTTATAGTCTAGAAGTGTGGAAGCTTTCTGACCCATCTTTTGTGGCTTGAGCAGTCCCTATCTGGAATTGGACAGGAAATATCAATACTGTGATCATATAAGGGCCTTCAATAAGTCATGAAATCACCTGATACTCTTCAGAAAAGACAAATTTTATCTACTTGGTTTTGTGAAGGAATGGAGTCCTAAGGTATAGTAATTTTTACCCACAAAAACCTACTTTGAATAGTAAAAAAAAATTACAACAGTTCCTGACTCTCAAAGGGAAATTACAACTCCACTGCTAAGCTGTTTCATGGGAGTTTGTGTGCATTCCTACTCAGTTTCCAATCTAAGTGAAACAAATTAATTTCCTAGGTCATGTACATCACTTTCAGTATTGATATTAAGCAAATGAATGATGGTAATGAGTATCTAGTTCATAAATTTTTAGATATTCAAAACTTAGGTTACATATAATCTTCAATTTAAAAAAAAAAATGAATGTCACTTATCATCTATTCTGTCACACTATGTTTCATATACACAAATTTAGTTAATTGACCTATTTACTCGTTTACAGTAGAGTCTAAGAAGATGATACCTGAATGGAATGAAATAAGCTGCTAATAGTAGTTGGCTGAGATATTTTTTTTTTTTTCGCTAAACCTACTTTTTTTTTGTGAAGAAATGGATAAAAAAATGTTAGAATTGTCAAATACATTAATAATATGGCTCATGTTAAAAAAATATATATTATTATTATTTTATTGATCTAAAAATGTGATTTCTGTAAACAACATCTTCAATAGCCTTTTAATTTTGTAACATTGAATGTGGAAAAAATGAATGTGTATAGAAACATTATATTAACATTTTATAAATAATTAGCAGTGCAATTTTACTTTTAAAATGTTTATTTTACCAAATTAGTTGAGCAGCTTTTACTACTGAATGGGCATAAGACATAATTATTAAATGAACATGTCAAGAAACAAGACTTTTTTAGATACCTAAATGCATTTCCTACTGATTACAATCAGTGTCTATGTGTTTCAGAAGATAGATTACTTAGCTGGAAGCTATTTTTCTCTGTGAGTCTAATATATAATAAAACTTCTAATGAACAGAACTGTTAGATGCAGTATATTATACTAAAGATATTCTAAAACATAAAAAAATAAACTTAAAAGGTTAACATTTTTATTCAAAAATAATTATCCTCTGTTCAGGATACCTGTGTATTTCCTCACAAAACCCAAAATAGTTGCTCACAATCATTGTGGAAAAAATCTGTATGTTGTTTTTTTTCATCAAATAAACATACCTTGTACATTATTCAGTTACCTATTTTGTAAAGAATGACGAAGCATTAAATGATGACGGAAAATCACCAAATTGTCCTAATATATATTTTTATTACCTACCCAGTTTGAAATCAATTGTTATATAAAATTTTTCTAGTCTTGAATGGCCAGCTCCAATATTGTAGGTTATATCATGGCATAGTCTTAGTGAAATTTACAGTTTTTATTTGTCTGCTAGAGAATCTACAGATTTAGGTGAACTAGGCCTTCATTTTAAAAATCAATATAATAGAATTTTCCTTCTTTTTTTTTTTAATTTTTTGTATATTTATTACTACATATCTTTTCATTAAAGAATACTACTGTGGTGTGTTTATATTTTTTTCCTCTGATACTAAAATGTGAATTATTGTTCCCAGCTTGCAAGAAATTCTAGATGGGTTTGAAAGTTTTAGAAACATATGCTCACTGGCCCATAAGCCTTACAAATTTTGGATGTTGGGTTCTCTGGTTGTCCTTTCTCTTAATAATATAGAAAAATAACAACAGCAATAAATAAGCTTTTCCCCAGAAGGAATTTTTTGAATTCATGGAGGAGTTCACCTGCTTATTTTGAACATGCATAAATATAAATGGGAATGGAATTTAAGTCTAATGTCTGAATGTCACAAATTAAATAAAAAAAAAAGGGGATGGGAGAAGAGTCTTCCTTGTCTACATGACTCTGACCATTGAATCATCAGTCATCTGATAGAAATATGAATGTCTGGATCTCTCATCAGTGTCACTCCCCATTTGTGTTCAGTGAGTAGCACAAGAACAAAGCAAACGTGCAGGCTTTTACCTACATCTACACTGTATTTTGCTTACTGTCCTTAAGGATCACAAGGATCCAGTCTGCTGGTTGTGTCTCAGGGCCTTTTTAAATTAAATATAGTGAAATGCCAATATTTTGGAAATTTGCTCCAAAAACTTTACTTTGTCCCTTATTTTTACTTGTGTTATTTTCAGACAGTTCTCTCTTTTTGAAAGGGGATGAAAGCATTAGTAGTATAATTGTGCCTAATGCTTGGAGTAATTTTATTAAGTCATATTTTTTTTCACCTTACTCTCCCCTCTTGTAACACTTCATACAGTATTTGTTCATCTTTTATTTAAAATCTTCAATAGAAATGTGAATTGTATTGTGCATTGTTGATCACTCACTTACGTAATAGCCCCTTTGAGATAAACATTAATCTATTTCACATGAAAAAGAGCAGGTAGATAACACTGCCTGGACCTTCAGCTTTATTATGCATGTGAACAATAAATACATTTGGAACCATTACTAGAGTCTTCCTTCCTTAGTCATCATGTGTTTCCATTTGGGGGGAAGATATAAGGAAAGAGAAGTTAGCTTTTCCTAATCATCTTCTCAAATACATAAACACTGTAGTCAATACGTAGCAAACAATTGCATACCTCAGTCAAAATCTGAACTACAAAAAATTTCCATTCAAAGTGGGAATAAAAAGTGTGTAATGAAGTAGAGATATGAAGTAGAATAATGAAGTCTAAACTATACCAAATTGCATGGAAATTTTCTGTGAATAGGGAATAAAGGGCAGAAGACAGAGAGGTCATGGCGATATCACATTTCTCAGGAAGTAGAATTAGTATGTTTGAATTGATGAAAAATTACGGTCAGAATACAGTGCTGCAAATTATAGTTCAGGTGACTTCTCTAGACAGCAGATGACTTTCAGAGGGTGTGATTGATATACAAAAGAAAGAAATTGTGCTGTGATAGTGAAGAGTCAAGAAAATCAACATGCATATTAAAGATGATAGGAATATAAAAGTGAAATTAATATTTGCTGGTGTGTACAAAATATGAAGGAAGTGGACTCTCTAAGACTTGCAGCTCTCCATAGTTTTGATTTTACTGTTTTGGGTTTTTTTTATTGCTGTTTGTTCCTCCCTACATTAAGGCAAGTGGGAGAAATCCCATACAATACAGAAAGCACAAAAAATACCTGAGGGAAAAATGCCTCTGTGTTTGTGGATTCTTTTAGAATTATTTTTGTGGAAGGTATTAATTTTTAATTGTATGAAAGTGCTGAGTTGTTTGGCTTTCATAAGTGTTTGAGGAAAATGCAGCATGGGTAAGGACTGAGAGCCAGGGCCTGAGCTTGAAAGCAGTTCCTGAGCACAAAGGAGGAAGACTCAGATAAATCTTATCTCTCTGTCGCCCCTGCAGACTGATCTTAGGTCACTCATTTGCCCCATGTCTGATCCAGTGTGGGCACTAGCAGCCAGATGGGATATATTGTAGAGGACAATGGATTGCCAAGCTGGCTGTAATACTGCAGGTCAAGCTGCAAAATGTAGCAGTGTTTATTAAATTGTCTGCTATACTTCTGTCTCCTTTCTGCCTCCAATCCAATAGTCACACCACATCTGGAGTACTTGTTCAGTTCTGGTCTCCCCAGTTCAAGAGGGACAGGGAAATTCACAGAATTACAGAATTATCACAGAATTATCACTGCGGCTGGAATAGACCTTAGAGATCATCAAGTCCAGCCTAAG
>JANHGA010189489.1:0-10566 GCA_027560355.1 Halcyon chelicuti
GCTCAGGTGGAACCTCCTGGGTTCCAGTTTGTGCCCAGTGCCCCTTGTCCTGTCCCTGGGCACCACTGAGCAGAGTCAGGCCCCATCCTCTTGCCCTCCGGGGCCCTTTAGCTCTTGCTCAGCATTGATATGATTGATACCCGATACATATTGATATTTAATATCAACATACATCATCTGGATGTGCTCTCTGGTGATATCAGACCCTTGGACGTCGTTCCAAAGCACGTTCTCCAGTTTCCCAGGTAGAACCATGGTAGAACCGTGTCTCTGCCGTTGGGAAATGAAGGACTGTGGGAATTTAACAGTGTCCTGGAAGGAGCAAAAGATTCAGAAGATCCGTGTTAGATTTTTGAGGGATACTCACAAATGCAGCTGTAACTTCCTACCACTGGGTGGGGCATTTTGAACACCCTGTGGACCTCCCTCCCCTCCAAAGGCCTTTTTTTTTCCACCCTGTAGTAGCACAGCTCTTCTCCTTAGCGTGGCGTAGGTGAACCTGGAAACTGAATCGACCACAATTTCAGGGCTCGTTGCTCCGTTCGTGGGTTTTAATCAGGCAGGTGCCACGAGACCAAGAGGTCTTTGGGGCCGTGCGCCTCGCAGTGTTCGGTGCTGCTTGATTGCAGGTGAATCAGGCAGTCTCTGATCTTTCCTAGAGTCAGTTCCAACTGGGATTTGAAAGGACTTGTTAATATGATGACTGAAGTAGCATCTCTAGCAGAAGATGAAGAGGAGAATACATTGTATGATCCCTTTATCCTGAAGAAAAAGCTGTTAGTTAGCAAGTGAGAGGAAGGGAGAAGGTAGAGACTTAGTGTTGCACTGCATCAGAGAAAGGTTTGGGTGCAAAGGGACCTTTCAAGGTCATCTAATCCAACCCCCCTGCAGGGAGCAGGGGCATCTGCAACTAGAGCAGGGTGCTCAGAGCCCCGGCCAACCTCCCCTGCAATGGTGCCAGGGATGGGGCAGCCACCACCTCTTGGGGCAACCTTGACGGTTACCCTGACCCAGGGGCAGGACCTTGTCCTTGGCCTTGGTGAACCTCAGGAGGTTCACATGAACCCCCTTCTCCAGCTTGTCCAGGTCCCTGGGGATGGATCCCATCCCTCAGGCGTGTCGACGGCACCACTCAGCTTGGTGTCATCTGCAGACATGCTGAGGTTGCCCTCAACCCCACTATCCATGCAGGTCTGTTAGGCTGCTCCTGGAACTCCAGTAATTAACATGGGATGTCATGTATCGGTCTATAAAAAACCCTAAAATTTCATCTTGAAGCTCCTCAAGTGCACGATTGCAGGCAAGCCTCGCCTCGTTACGAGCATGTTTCTAACGAGCTCATCCTCAATCTGTAAATCCAGATGTTTTCCAGATGGAAAGGGCTCTGTCTCACTTCTCCACTCAGCAAAGTCTGCGTTGTCCGACTGGGTCAGCTGGATCCCGCACCAGGATGGGGAGGACAATGGGAGGGGAATTAATCCTTCCGAGAGCTCGCAAGAGATGAGTGTAAGAATGGGGGTGCAGGTGTCTGAGAACAGCTCCAAGGAGCTCGTGTGAGTGATGTTTTTGCCGATTTCAGGCCCATTTTTACATGAAAAATGGAGTCGAAGGTCAATGGGAGCCCCAGTTAAGTCTGAATGACGCACGTGGTCGTCGGGTTTAGTTTTCTAATGGGTAATTGTGTCTTTCTGCCAGTCTCGCTCTGATTCAGCAGAAGCAGGGCTCTTATGTTCACACCTTACCTGGGCTGAAGCTGTTTTTTTTTTATCTGACAGCTCAGGAATTGCCCAAATGTGGCATTAACTCTTGCGAAAGCACAGCTCTAGTCGCTTCCAAAACCAGTGAGCTGTTGAGCAGCACCGTAACGCAGCGAGCTTGGGATGGTAGAGGTGCGAGTCCGGGGAGAGATGGTGGTAGCTGACCTAGACACAGAGAGCTGGAACAGCAAATTCACTGTATCCCAGCATGATGGGGTTTGGAAGTGACCTCTGGAGATGCTCTGGTGCCACCCCCCTGCCCCAGCAGGGTCACCCAGAGCAGGGGCCCAGCATCCCATTGGCCAGGTGGGGTTGGAATCTCTCCAGACAAGGAGACTCCACAACCTCTCTGGGCAGCTCTGACACACTCATAGCAAAGAAGTTTCTCCTCCTGGTCAGATGGAACCTCCTGTTAACCAGTTAACGACACTTGGAAACACCATCTGACTACATCTCAATGGACAACTCACCCGAGAAGTTTGGCTTTGGGAGATCTTGACATCGGTAGCGAGCTGGAGCTCAGGATTTTTTATGGCATTAGTTTCTTTCACGAGTTCCTCACAGCACTGTAGCCAGAAATGTTTCTTTGGTGTTGAGCAAATGTCTTCTCATTCCAGGTAGTTTCACCAGCAGTGTATTTATTGCTGCCGTTGCCAGGGGGCAAGACCAATAATCTTAATCCCTCTCTATCAACATTTCTCATCTTGAGATACACGTGATAAAATCTTTGGCCTTTTTTTCTGTTTTGCTTGTAAAGAATATTCTGTATTTGCAATGTTTTTCTCCTCGGCTCTGGTTGTTTATGTAGAAATTGAAGGGGTTTGGGTCTTGACAATTGATTTGCAAAATTCAGAGTGTGGAGCAGAAGACAACATGATGTAGACACAGAAAGGAGGTGGCAGAGCTTCGAGGAGTTGTCTTTACTGGAACTCTAAGCGTTAAATTGAACCATTAACTCATTTTCAGGAGCTGGTTTCTCACAAGGCTGAAGTTTCTCACTGACACAAAACTCAAGTCAAGCTCTTTTTAAGGAAAAACCCCCTAAAAATCTACTCCCTACTCCAGGATTTTCTACAGAATATTTTAAGAGTAATAATAAAACCATGAGATTTGGCAAATCTACTGTTGTAAAGTGGTAAAAATATTGACTAATTGAACCATAGAATGTTAGGGGTTGGAAGGGACCTAGAAAGATCATCTAGTCCAACCCCCTGCCAGAGCAAGGAGAAAAACATGTAAAAAATGGGAGAAAAACATGTAAGGTTGCGGTGAACGGAAAGAGGAACTCAACATTTACGACTCCTACTCCAACAGTGGCAAGTCTTGGTCTTCAACTCACAGAATCAAGCTGGAAGGGACCTCTGGAGATCATCTGGTCCAACCCCCCTGCTCCAGCCGGGTCACCCAGAGCGGGGGCCCCAGCATCCCATTGGCCAGGTGGGTTTTGAACGTCTCCAGATAAATATTTAAGATGCAGGGGAAGGTAGTGAGGAAGCGGAGTATGAAGTCGACTGAATGAAGTTGAGTTTGGAGTAGCATGATATCCCGGAGATCAGGAACCCCAGATCCTGGGGCGCTGCACCGAGTTCCTCTAGGAACATCTTCCAACGGTTGCAGAAATATGGTGACCAGGTGTCAGGTTCTCCAGGACTTTGCATTGCTCAGCGCTGACGCTCTCTTAAAACAGCTTCCAGGTACCTCAGTGATGGACCTATGACTCTTCTACTTCAAAGCAGGTCTGCTCCTTCCTCAAGTCTGTTTGTTTCCCGTGCTGGAGGGTCGGTTGCTGACTTCACCCAACGGCAGCCGCTTTTTCTTGCTCTGCTCAGTATGGGGTGGGACTCAGGGTGGTTGAGCACCCCAGAAAAATGCAACTGCAGGCCTAAAATTAGAAGCCCTGAGAATCACTTTAGGGCCAATAAACCCCAAAGAATTTGAGGTATGTCGCTACCACCTCTGTAATTCATGTCTACATCCCTGGCTTCTGAGATGGGAAAGATTTCACCGTGACTCTCCTTGGGAGGAAGGGGGAGTGGCAGTGACTCCCATCAGGGCACATGTGGTGGAGAAGTAGCTTTGGGCTCTACCCACATAGGAATGTTCTCTTTTTCTTCCTTTCTGTCTTCTTTTACTTCCCTGTTCTCCCCTTGTTCACCGTACCCGTTGCTTAGACACTTGTGCAACTGGGTGGTACAACATCTGGAGGTAGTTGGAGCGAAGCCAACTGGAATGGGTCTCCCTCTACGAGATTGCTGTAGGTGTGGTGACCTTCCTCTCATGTCTCAGCCTACTTCTCCAAAAGCAGAAGCAAGATTTTTGTGCATCTGGAGATGCTTCAGTTGGGTTTGGTGTTGCAGGTGGGCTCCTATCGCTCTTTCCCGTCTCCCACCCGTGGATCTGAAGAACATCCTGCAGAAGAAGTACAGAACTGGAAAGCACTGCACAGGCTGGGTTTCCAGAATCTCCCCCTCCATCCTCACTCCCTCTCCATCCTACCACTTTCCTCACCTTTTTTCTTTGTGCAAAGCCTGAGCTGAGTTCAGCAGGTCTCAAACTTTGGGTCAAGGCCTGGAGAGAATTCAGGAGCAGAGCTCTGAGATCAACTCTTGGCTAAAAGTTCAACAGGAGGAAGATATTTTCCTATGAAATAAAGTGCATTAAAGTTCTGAAGTGAGGCCCTGGGCGAGGCAGCTCATGAAGCTGTTCTCTACCATTTTCATCTGAACGTGAGGAAAAGCTCATGAGGGTGACCAAGCCCTGGCCTGGGCTGCCCAGAGAGGTTGTGGAGTCTCCTTGTCTGGAGAGATTCCAACCCCACCTGGCCAATGGGATGCTGGGCCCCCTGCTCTGAGTGACCCTGCTGGGGCAGGGGGATTGGACCAGATGATCTCCAGAGGTCTTTCCAACCCTGGCCATGTTGTGATACTCCTGACAGTGCCAGGACAGGTCCCTGGTACAATGGTGTAGCACATCCCAGAGCATGGCTGTCAGAATCCAGCCTATTTTAAACAATTAATCAAAACATGGCTTTCAAATTCTCACCCTCACTCTGATTTTCCATCCCAACCCTTCATCTTATCCCAGCCCCAGGTTTTGAGGTGGTTCTTTCCTAACCTGGACCTGAAGCAATTGAAGTCTCCTGTTGACATTGGCCAATAAGAGGTTGCAGGTGGTGAGCTCGGTGGTGTGATTCAACACCTGACATTCAAATCCATCCCATGCAGCCTCACCAGCTCCTGATCTGCTTGTGATAAAGGTCACCAAAGGAACCGTTTAACACCCAGCTCCCCAGACTGGGGCTGTGGCTGTTGCGAGACAGATGTAAAAAGCACGTGCTGGTTCTCGCTGGATTTGTGCAATGGCTTGATTCCTCCTGCCCTGGTGCTTGAGTCCTACGGTGCTTCTTCACGTAGCAGAACCATGGTGTGAGCACGTGGTTTGAGCCCCAGGTGAGGTAAGACAAGGTTTGGTTGGCCAGTGTCGCATTCATGATGTCGGGTTGAGGAGCAAGTGTTCTTGGTGGTTGCTGAACCAAAGCGTTTGCACCGTCTGTGGTTTATTGGAAGAGAAATGTTATTTTTCACTGAAATTTATCATTTGTGAGCCTTGTTGAGGCTGGTACGGGGGTCACCTTGGCATGTTTTGAAGCACCTACCAGCTATCTGATAGAAATCCAACCCTTTAGGTCAACAGCCACCCTAAATATGCTGAAGTCTATCAAGGTATTTGTCAAACTACCAGCAAACTTCCAACTGCAGCTCCCCCCACCCCTTTCTAGCCAGGAGAGCTTGTGACTGAAAAACAGAGGGAGGACTCTTCCCGGGAAGAACAATGTTCTAGGGATGTTCTAAAAGCGTTTCCTGTGACTTCCGGAGCTGCTTGTTGCATGGGGGCAGTTGGTGCTGGTACCTTGATGGCCATGCTGAGGCATCACTGCCCTTTGCAGGCTTCTTGGTAGGTTCTCCAAGCTCTCCCTTGTGCTGAGGAGTAAAGGAGATCCTTCTTCTTGCACTTGAGGTCTTGACACCCAGATGATAGAAGCACCATTATGAGTGCAGTTGCTAAACATAGACTGGTTTGGGCTGGGAGGGACCTTTCAAGGTCATCCAGTCCAACCACCCCCCCTCACAGGTGCCGGTCAAGACAGTGTTATTCTGCTGCAACGCACTCGAGGTTTCAACAGCCTGACCTGGACAAAGTGTTCCTCTGAGAAGTGGATTCTCCTGTTAGTGATTTTTTTGGCCCGTCTTTGGGCTTGGTCTTTGGCCTTACTCAGCAGCGAGCTCCCTGGCAGGCAGTGCGCACTGGTTGTACCGGCTCGGTCACCACCTACAGCTCCTTCACTCGTCAGCTGGTGGGAGGTCTCCTGGAGGTTGGGTGGCTGGGGGATGGCTGCTCTGGGGCTGTTGCCTTCAGCCAAGCAGAGCATCCTGGGGAGGTCAGCACGTACTGTAGTGTTTTCACAGCTGGCAGAGGTTCTTTGGGAAGAGGCCACCTCTGGAGTATTGTGTCCAATTCTGGGCTCCCCAGTTCGAGAGAGACAAGGAGAGTCTGACCAGGAGGAGAAAGTTGTTTGGTGTGAGGGTGTCAGAGGCTGTGCCAGGCTGCCCAGAGAGGTTGTGGAGTCTCCTTGTCTGGAGAGATTCCAACCCCACCTGGCCAATGGGATGCTGGGCCCCTGCTCTGGGTGACCTGCTGGGGCAGGGGGGTGGCACCAGAGCATCTCCAGGGGTCCCTTCCAACCGAAACCACGTTGGGATTCTCTGTGAGAAAACCAGTTGGAGGTCCACTCCTGGCCACCTACGTGGAAATAAAGGCAAACCTTGGAGACTGGAGAGCCTTCCACCTCCGATGTGTGGGACGGAGGAGGTCCAAGGCCATTGACACGTTCCCAAGCTTCTAAATCCCAGGAGGCTTCTGAGGCTGAACCAGGGAACGATCTGGACGCCCTGAAGGACCCGACTCAAGCATCAGCAGAGCTCGGCACGGCTCAACTCCTCTTTGCCCAGAGGAGGAGAAAAATCAGGGGAACAGGACTTGTGTCGTCGCTCCGGATGAAACCACGAGCGCGTTGGATGTCCCCTGCCCCGTGGGTCCCTGCCACAGCCTCTGCCTTTTCGGGGCCGCGCTCGAGACGCAAAAGACCAGATGATGGCTCAGGAAGCTGGCAAATAACTTCCCCCATGTGTGGATTCCTTCTGCCTGCCCTAGAACCGAGTAGATGTTGCTCTTTCAGATCAGTGGGAGCTCTGCCTTCAAAGGAAAATGAAAAAAGAAAGAAAAATTGGCAATCCTCGAGGCTTTTCTTCTAATCCACCACGTGTAGATTAGTCGGCCCTCTTCCAAATAAAGGGAGAGGGGAGGAAAAAATAAATCATGGCCTACATATCTGTCTTGAAAGGATTATTTCGTTGTGACGGTAGGAAAAAAAAAGACTAATTTTCCTCCTTTTAAACCCCTGAGTTGCGACCTTCCTTGTCTTTGATCTAAGCAGCTCGTCCAGTGGGGATTGAAGTTTTGTTGATGCGGTTTCACAATTTGGCTTCCCGATGATTGGGTTTTTTTTGCAAACTTTAGGAAAAGCAAATTGATGGTGTCACAGGGAGTTCAGTTCCTGGAGTAACTTCATTTCTTTTTCTTCTTAGTGATATATTTATTATTTCACGCTTGCCTTTTTTCTCCCCTCCTCTTTCTCCGCTGTACAAATGAGTTCTTGGAGTTGAGGACAACCTGGGTAGGAAGCCACGGCAGCAGAGAGGTGGGTCAGGCTGGGTTTAAGCTTGGTTTAAGCTTAAGCTTGGTTTAAGCTTGGTTTAAGCTTGGTTTAAGCTTAAGCTTGGTTTAAGCTTGGTTTAAGGTTTGATCCTGCTCTGGCAGGGAGGTTGGACTTGATGACCCTGGAGGTCCTTTCCAACCATAATGATTCGAAGATCTCAGAGCACAGATTGTCCGGGTTTTATTGTGGTTTTCCATGGGATTTTTTTTACTGGTGGTTTTCGTTTGTATGCTTTTTGAATTGTAAGTGATCTGCTATTTCTTGAAGACATCTCGTCTTCTTGAGGCTTCTCTGCACTCCCACGGTAGGGTGAGTTTGATCTAAGGACTACTTGGAATCCTAAAGAAGTGGCCCCATAATCTAGTTTAGGATGGGAGTAATCGCAGGATCTGCTCTGGGAGCAAAAGCTCCTTTAAAAAGATACCAACTCTGACTTTGTCATGGCTTTAAATCTTCTCCTTGTTCTTTTTCCAGTGAAAGATTTGTCCTAAAGTCGCAGCAGAGGGGAAAGATTTGTTAATACAGGAAATTGAATTATTGCGTGTCCCCAAGGAGAGGTGTCTTCTCTCATCTGGCTCGATAAGGAATGAGTGAAAAGAAATATTTCTTGAGCCAAACATAATTGTTTTGTGATAAGTACTGGGGAAGACAGAAGGGAACGCAGCGGAACAGTGCGGGGCTGGATGGAGCAGATAAAGAAATAGAGGCAGGTAGTAGTCCTCATACTCCCGTTGATGGGAACGTTAATTAGCGCGATGCTTGACCTCTCCTCGTGGGGACAGCAAAGGAAATGGACGTTTGCAGGCTGGTTGGCACGGCGTCACGCGAGAAACCCCGATCCAGGTCAGCGTCTTCATCGATGCCGGCCCAGAAATTGCCAGTTAGGGCAATCAAGGGATCGCTTCTGGATGACACGGCTCCAGGTGGCAATTCTGCCGATGAGGCGTTGTCAGGGCTCCTCTGGGTTTTAATGTAGGAGCTGAAAAATCTATCGCTGCCTCGTTCGAGGAAGTCACGGGAAAATCGATGGGAATTGTCGCGCTCGGCTGCCCGTGCCAGTTGGAAAGGCGCGTCTGGATTCTCTCCAACACCCCAAAAGAGCCAAGGATCCAGAAATGAAAGGTTTTCGGTGTCCCTGGCTGGTTTTCTTCCCAGGAAAACGACTCCTTTCAAAAAGACGGTAGGAATTTACGGCAGGGATGTGCCAGGGGAAATGCACCCGCGAAGAAGGGTCTTTGTCTCGCCGAGCTCTTTGATCTTGCAGCGTGAGGTTTTGGGGGTCTGACTCGAGCTGGGGTCAGTCCTGATCATTCAAGGGAACGTTTCCTCAGTGTTCCTACCCTTTCATTTTCCGAACGGCTGCTGCTCTCCGCAAACACGCTCCCATTTTCGCGACGGCTGGAAACAAGGGCACAGGTTCTGTTTTAAAAGCACAGGCTGGATGTTGAATTTGGGCTTTTAGCAGCTTTTTGGGGTTGACTTGATGCTATTAGGCTTTTTTTCTTGCACTTTTGGGTTTTCCCCTTAGGGAATAGTACACCACAGATCATCCGGATTCATTTTATTTTGCCATCAGCGGTCCTTTTCTGCAAGCTCACGTTTTCTTCTTCAGTAATTCTCCTAAACATTTGGTCCGTGCCACACGGATAACCTTCAACTTTCCCTGGCAACATATTTCCACTCGATTTTCTCAGGGAATAATTTCAGCAGGGTGTTTACAAGACGCCCTACAGCTCAGTGTCATTTCAGTGTCCTTTATTTATTCCCATCTATCAGGATTTCTTTCTTTCTGGTGTTTTCTAGGCGAAGCTGTAGACACCCTCTTAGAAAGCAGAGCTGCCTTAGCACTGCAGCTGCTTCTCTGGCCTGTCACTTCAGTTCATCCTCCACACATCCCTGTCCATACCTGGAGTATTTTGGTCACACATAAATGCAAAAAAACACCCCATCATCTCTGTTTCTCTAGCTCGAATTTATTCGAACCATTTTTTACCAGCATTTGGCTCTTACCTCAAGTTTTTCCTTCCTTTCCTCCCTGAAGGCTTTTAGGTTTCCAGCCCTTTCTGATCCAGTGTAGCCCTCTTGTTCTAACCCACGAAAGGGGAAAAAAAAGCCTCAAAAACCCCTGTTTGCCAACAGGTTGAGCTGAGCTGCTGCCTTATTTTCTTCTGCATCATTTGTTGACTTCTCCTTTGAGTCAGTAGCGGGGATTTATTGAAGAAATGATCGTAGAAAAGGTCCAAGCTGCTGCCATTTTCCATTTGCTGCCTTTTTTTCCCCTCTTATTTTCCTTGAGAGTATGCTTAATATAGAAAGACTGTGGAGGAGTATGTTTTAATGCTCAAAAAAAGGACTAAACATCCAGCACCTGATTGTGTCAAGCAAGTTCTGTATTTTAGGCTTTTTTTCCCCTGTATTTTCAGATAGTCAAGCCCATCTCAATATTTCCTCTTCCCCGTACGGTAAATAATTTTGCTCTCTTTCCAGAACAAGAAATTGGGGACTTTTTATGGATAAATGCAAAGTTGAGGTCGACGTGTTTTGGCAATTCCCTGTTAGTTTGAACGGGAGCGACTCCCAGGCTGGAGTTTGAGTCTAATCCAGATGCCGTCCTGCTGAAAAACACCTTTGAGGGCTCGTAGCTGAATCTTCCAGGGCTCTTTGTTGAATGTTTCTGGTGTGAAACTTCTTCTTTCAAACACAGCCAGGATTTCGGCTCCTTTTTACAGAGCTCCGGTTTGACCTGTGCTTTATTTGGAGATAACCAGCTCCTTCCCAGTTGGAAGCAGAGCCTTGAAAGAAGAATATATGTTGCATTCGGAGTCTAAGTTTTAAATGTATTAACAAAAGTTTTGCCTTCAATTCCTTCAAAGGAACTTATTTGTTCATGGGAAGGGTTGGGAAGGGCTGTCCCAGGCTGCCCAGGGCAGTGGTGGAGTCCCCGTGATCCCTGGAGGGGTTTCCAAGCCGGGGAGATGTGGTGCTGAGGAACGTGGGTCAGTGGTGCCCTGGGGAACAGTTGGACTCGATCTG
>JANHGA010189490.1:0-10564 GCA_027560355.1 Halcyon chelicuti
CTGTGCCAAAGCATGGTGGGCTAAGTTGGGGGAGTGTTTAAATCCCTGCGGGAGTCGGGTGAAAGTGAATTGTTGACTTTCCCTGGTAAAGGCAAAAAGCTCTTGATTCTCAGGTTGCACAGGAACCAGGAAAATTTGCATTACATCCATGATAGTCTATGATCAGTCTCCACTTCCCATTGGTTTTTCACACCAGCCACATGAGGTGTTTAAAAGGAGTGTGGGTTGGAATGTTGATACCCTGTCCTTCTACATCCTCTATCCATCTGTCCCCCAGAGGTATTGGACAGGGATTAATATTTGTAATTCTTGAAGTGGGGATAGGCAGTGCAGATTGCAACAGCCTGATATCTATTGCAGGAGAATGTAACGACCACTGCTTCCCCTTATTATCCATCCAGGTCCCCAATTTTAGAACATCGAGTCCTGGGGGTTGATTGCTGAGAGGCAGGATTCAAAAAAAAACAGAGAAAATATTCTCAATCTGGATTTTCTAAGAGGTTCTTCTGCTGCTAAACCTCAAGGCATTCCCTCTAAGAAAGATCAAGTGGTTCCTCTGCAAAACAGCTAGATATTTTATCTCTACTTAAATACAAATCCAAACCTTCACACAATACATCTATCTGTTGAACACTGTCTCATTTATGTATGAGTTCAACAGAAGGACACAGACACCAAAAGAAAAAGCAGGCTTATTTTACTGTTTCAAGGTAACACAAAAACAAGGTAGTGCATGTAATGAAGAAGAGAAAATAAGCAAGGTCATGCATCTAATCATTACTACACAAAGCTTAGTTATAGTGATGAGGAAAGATATATAACCAATTGCCCTAATACTATACCATCATCCAGATCCATATTTGCTAGGGAGCCCTGGTTGTAGTGAGTATTTGAAGAGCCTTTCCCAGCCCACTGGGTAAAAGACCAAGGAGCACAACAGTAGGTAAAATTCCGTCCAGTCCCCAATACTCTTCCTCATCCTTCTCGCTAAATAAAATCTGGTCTTCCCCAGGTACGATACTCTCACAGACTCCATCTCCAGCTCCCTAGGAGTTTGAACAAAGTCTTTTTTTAAGTTCACCAAATCGGTGGTGGTATAGGGCATCTCCTTGGTTGTAAAGTGGGGGCATGGGTCCTGGTCATTATTAAAATTATACTTGGTCTTAATGTAAGGTCACAGTGAGGGTTGTTCTAATTTCTCCAATCTTCCTCTCACTGTCTTTAAGTTCTCAAAAGGATAATAATTTTCTGATCGGGGTGATATCTCTTCTCAGGCAGCATCCTCAGGGCTTTGCTCCTTTAGAGCACTCTGTAGATGTTTAACCTTGTCTCTCTCTTTCTCAAGGTATCCTCTTAATTCTGGCACTTTTCCCTGAAGGGACTGGACGAGATTCTGGAGAGACTCCCTGGCCTCCACTGCTGTGGCCAAACTCGCACTGAAAATGGCACAGTTGCTTTTCTCTTTCCAGATCTGACCCCTGCATCCTTTCTCAAAGCACTTGTTCGATCAACCACACTCTGCAAATTATACCCATTTCTCTGAGACCAGTCAAGCCTGGGCACAGAAAGACATGCTTCAAATTTTTCTGAAAAGTTAAACAAGCCATCTCTTCCCAAAAAAAGTCTTTTAGGATCACTCTATGGCACTCTTGTCTCAAGGGATCCTGTCCATGAGGCAAGTTAAATGTCCTGATCCAACATCGGTGAGGTTTCGATACAATCCCAAGAGTGAGAAGAAGACACAAATGAGGTCAAATGCTGTATACCCAAAACAAGTTTAATTCTCTAAAGCAAAGCAGTAGCGATAAAACCGAGTGGAACAAGCAGGAGAGAAACTAAGCGAGTGTTCAGGATCCAGTTGCAAGACTAGTCACCACCACAGATCTGTGGTGCCCCAGGGTCAAACCCCTTGATTCTCCAGCAGTGGACAATGGCACTGGGGTTCATCTCAACAGGCTTTTTACCCACCTCCAATTTCCATGGCAATGGCACGGCTCCACACACCTGCACACATGTGCAGGCCTCGCTCAGCTTGATGGCACAGAGCAGCTGCAGGGTGTTGTTCCCTCTGTGGCTCAGCGCCGGCAGGGTGTGTGCACAGGACACAGGTCTGTGCGGTGCAGCCATACCTAAAAGCCCTCCCTGGTGCGTTCCATGGAATTTTCCATTCAGTTCAAGAGATCTTTTGAGGCAAACACCCTAGCAATTCAATCTCTGACAGGAGGCTGTTGTTCCTGTGACTGGGAAGAACAATTAAAAAAGACAGCTTGCCCAGTGTCAGATGAGGGAGTGAGTCCTTCAACAGTTCTCTGAGGGTCAGATGATTAAGGAGTGGGTCTTTCTAGAGCAAAATCATCAGACGGGCAGCTGTCAGATGCAGAAGTAACCATCAAATCTTATCTATGAAGGATATGTTAAACACAAGAAAGGACCATAGCTGTTGTGAAGGTGAGCTACTCACTACATGGCTGCTCCAATTCTGGGATAATGGGGCCAATACTGTTGACTTGCAGTTGGGATCCCTGGCCAGAGATGAGGCGCTGACTGCGTGCTTGTGAGAAAGATCAACACTCCACCTCTGGAGGAGACTCTTACTAGCTCTAAGGACCAGGTACCTCATTAAGGGCAATACTGGATGCCACCTAAGCAAGTGGATGACCATGTAAAAAGGTATTAAGTACATGAGAGATGTAGCTGAATGACAGGTGAATTATGGTGACATGTAAGCAAATGTAGACCCTGATGCAATGCCATGCAGAAATTTGTACGGAGTAAAGGGAACAAAAATGTAATGTGTGCAGTCCACACAAATACTGTGAAGTATGTAAATCCCATGAAGTATGTAAGCCCTGCATACAATGTAAACCATGTGAACCCAGTAAACTACACAAATCCAGTTAGCAATAATGGGTACTACCCTCTGTCAAGGTCTAGGGTCAGGGTGGTCAACTAGACCTATAACAGACACTCTCTGTTAACCCCTTTCCCACCCCAAAAGGGGAAGAGAAAGAGAATAAAGGAGAGAGACTTAGCGATTAGAAAAGGAAACTAGAACAGCTTTAATGAAAATGAAATTAATAAAATGGAATATATGCAAATATATACAAAATCAGTAACAAACCCAGTGCCCCGATCGCAATTACATCATTGTCACCACTGATACTGTGGAGACAGGCAGTGGTAAAGTCCCAGACTGGACTCAGCAGCAGACAAGAACTGGGTTCAGGAGCTGGAGTCTGGTACTACATTCAGGGACACATGGAATGTGATTGAAGGCAGAATGGACAGAGTCTTCCTTGGATGCTGGCCATTGAAGAAGAGAGCTTGATGCTCCTCATTCCTCAGATTTATACTGAATATGACTTGTATAGGATGGAATCCCTTGTTGGTCAGTTTAGGGTCACCTGTCCTGTCCGCTTCTACCCACATGTGTAGCCTTTTACTTTTTGCACCCCCAATGTGGTACACAAGATTTAGGAATGACCTTGGTTTGCATACCAATCCTTGGATGTATCCAACCCAGGATAAAAGAGCTTAGCCAATTTCAACAGTGTGTAGCCTTCACAGAATGACAACATTTTGATTGAATAGGGAGGACCAGTCACCTGGTCTGACCATTAACATTCCTGCGTTTTTAGTGTACTTTTGCAATGTGGAACAGGACTTAGGGGGCAATGGCCTGAAATTTGTGTCATGATCCTTATACTCTTGGTTCTGGTACTAATAGACTGTTGCTTGGATTTCTGAAAGGGCTTCAGATTTAGATGCTTAGAGGCTATTTGTGACTATAGATATCTCTGTAGTTGAGAGATCTCTCAAGCTACAGCTGGAAAGTTTTGGTGGTTATTTTCTCAAATAGTACAATAAAAAAATTGCCAAAAAGGCAAGAACTTTCAGTTTCACATCAAGACGCTGGCCATGGGAATATTAAAATAAACAAATAAATAATACTTTGATGTTTAGAAGTCAGGTCAGTTTTAGTGGTGGGAATTCTGAAGATAACCAGTCCTAATAATTATATATAATGAAGCCCTTATTATACATTTGTAATTAAAATCAGAGTGTAGTTATATTGAATAACATAATTCCCATCTGAATAATGAAAAATGGTAATGTCAATGAGGTATTGATCTCATATACACCCTAATAACATAAGGGAAATATAATAGAAATCTGAAAACTGAAGGAATATAGCAGTACTGGTAGATTATATAGAAATACTATCAGTAAGAGACTTTGATTTTAAATGTCCTGGTAGTTACAGAGGGTAGTCTAGGTGCTGTTAAAATAAACATGTATAGTGGGAACTACTTGCCTGCTGTGAACACAAGTGAATACAAATTGTAGCTAAAATACTGGAAATTGAAAAATATTTACTGGAAAAGACACTGTAGAAAGAATCACTATGCTGTATTACACTACGTGGGTTTGCTGTTTGTAGTCACTTACACTGCATGACAACAACTGGCAATAAATCAAATGCTACAGTTTTGGTTGGCCTTGAGGCATGAAGAAGGGCTTCAACACAGCAAAATGATGTTATTTCAGTTAAAGATCCTGAGTTTAACAATTATAGCACAAATGCCTGACAGAATTCTTCTTGTAAATTTGTATGTTCAAGGATTCATTATCTTTGAGAATTATGTTCGTGTAGAAATCAGGAAACAGAGCTCTTTTGCGTTGTTTGATTTTTAAGTGCAAAAAAGCCAAATGTTGAATATTATATAAATTATTTATTATATAAATTGTAGCCAGAGCAGAGAAATCTTGCTTCACATAAAGTATAATTACACTATATAGAGTGTAATTAGTATATACATGCCTTGAACCTAGTCATAAACCCACCAAAATAGTCCAAATGACAACAATATATAAGCATTTTGTAATGCTGTAGTACTACTGATGGCAAGTGGTAAAAATCTGTAAACATTTTGTAATGCCATGAAGTACCAATCAACAAATAAATAATACGAAACCACAAAGAGACAAATACAGACTTGTGATACAGTTGCACAACCAGGGTCCAGGCATATGCCTGACAACAGTTCAGATAGAAAACCCAGGAGACGAAAAACACAGCTGCAGAACAAGAAGGAGAAACAGAAAAGTCCTGTAGAATAAATATGAGAGCTGTTTGGTGGGATCCATGCTCTGAAATCAGATGAACAATCCTGGGTGAAAAGATCCCCACCTTTTTATTTTTGCACCAGAGGGACCAAGGAGCATAAGAACACCAAAGGTGGTGAAATAGGGATTAAAAATGTTGCCCCCTTTTTGGTTTCACCTTCTTTCCTCTTCTTCAAAGGGTTCTCAAGCTGGATCAGCTGTACCTTAGTGACTGATAAAATGGAGAACAATAGCTATCAGCATGGCTGTCAACTCCTCACTTATAGCTAACTTCAGAGAAGATTAAGAAGTAACTTTGAATATATAACAGCAGAGATCAAATAAAAGCTAGCTGTTGGCAATGCATATTGTTAGTCAGTGCCAGTGTAGTGTAGTTTTCCTTTGAAAATTAAAACTCCTCTGATATATTGGCCTCCTATACACACTGATAAAGTAAAGGAAATATAAAGGAAATCTAAAAGCTGAAGGAATATTACATAGCTGTATAAAAATCTGTATAAAAATCTTTTTTTTTTTTTTTTGTATGACTGTATAAAAATCCTTTCAGTAAAAGACTTTATGTTTAAATATCAGACCAGCTGCCTTGCTGTACAGCTATATTGATTTTATTGCCTTTGCCTTAAAAAGTTATGAACATCTTTCTGGTGTTTGATTTATTATCAGAGAAATTAAGAAACATGGTACTAATCTTTCATTATCATTTGGGTTAATTCCTTAGCTATTCTGACAATTTTAAATAGCTAGTCTAGAGTAACATTAGTAACACCTGGTGGTTTCAGTGACTGAAACGAGAATAATGTAGGTAGATGCTGTCTGTACCAAGTTTACATGGCAAGGTATTGGCAGTGGGGAGGCTGCAGGGTGGTCTGTGTGAGAGGAGACCAGGAGCTGCCCCCTCATTCGATACAGTGAGCTCCAGCTAGCTCCAAAACAGACCTACAGTTGCCCAAGGCTGAGCTTATTATCAACTCTGATGGCATCTCTGTGATGACATACTTAAGAAAGGATAAAAAATGATGCGCAGCAGCTGTGAGAAAAACGTGAGAGAAACAACCATGCAGACACTAAAGTCAGTGAAGAAGGAAGGGGAGAAAGTGCTTCAGGCACCAGGCAGAGACTTTCTTACAGCCCATGGAGATGACCATGGTGAAGCAGATTGTTCCCCTATAGCTCTCCTAGTGTTCACATGGTAGCCTATGGGCACCTCATGCCTCCGCAAGTGGGACATGCCCTGAAGGAAGCTGCAGCCTGTGGAGACACCACACTGGAGCAGGCTCCTGATAGGACCTGTGACCCTGTGGAGAGAAGCTGACACAGGACCAGGTCTGCTGGCAGGACTTTTGACCCTGCGGGGGACCAATACTGGAGCAGTCTGTTGCTGCAGGACTGCACCTGTGGAAAGGACCCATGCTGGAGCTGTTCTTTAAGAACTGCAGCTCATGGAAGGACTCAGCTTGGAGGAGCTGGTGAAGGACTCTGTCCCACAGAAGCCTGAGAAGGAGGAGGGAGGGGAGGAGAGATAGTTTTAGTTTTGTTTTTATTTCTTGCTATCCTACTCTTACTTTGAATTGACAGTAAATTATTTTTCCCCAGGTTGAGTCTGTTTTGTCTGTGACAGTCATCAGCAAAAGGTCTCTCTGTCCTTATCAGAACCCGTGGGCATTTTCATCTTGTTTTCTTCCCCTGTCCTGTTGAAGAGGGAAAGTAAGAGATCAGTCGGTTGGGAGTCTGGCAGCCAGTCAAGGTCAGCCCACCACATTACCTCACATGTGCTTGCTCTGTCCTCATTCTCACTAACACAGTGGAGCCACAGTGCTACCAGCATGATAAGAAGCTACCTATAATGGAGGTCAAGCATATTAGAAATAAAATCTCTCTTTAGAAAACAAAAGTAGCTAAGCTAGGAATGCATCCATTTGCTGAGAAGAAAATAGTTTGTAGCTACAAGTTAATTTTTAAAAGCATGCTTTGCCATAAAGGCAGTTACTGAAACACAATTCTAGTAAAAAGAAGTTATTGTATTACCCTTACTGTAGCTAACTGAAGTTAAATCCAGCTCCTGAGAGGAGAAGGAACATCCTTAGTTACAAGAGTCAAAATAGTAAAAGAAACTATTCTCAAGTCATTTTTTCTGATGTAAAAAACCCCACTTTCTTTTTATAGCCATGAACAGATTCTTAAGATCATCTAGTAAGTCTGTCCTGGAACCAGGAAGCTTGTAAAAAACTTTTGACAGTGAGAAAGGGGATGGAGCATGAGTGTGTGTTTGTTAATTTTTGAGTCATCAGGTTGACCAATCCCACAAAACAATGAGGAAGAGGTGATATATGTGACTATAGAGACCTGAAGCAAAACTGATCACGGTCATCAGGCCAGATTTAAGTGGAGTCCTACAGATCAGATGGCTGCCAGTTGCCATCTACCATTATCATTTGTCAGGAGGGAATAATAATAATAATAATAACAATAATAACAATAATAATAATATAATTATCATCACCACAGCCTTACAAAGAGTAGTCAAACTGTAAATAGACTTTGACATATGGCATAAACAAGAGTCTGGAACTCACCGTCACATGAAGCTTTTCCTGCATTAGAAGCTATGATAATGTTGAAGTTGCTGTAGTCTGACTCATACTGGGGAGGCCAGCTTTCTGGCCTGCTCTGTCCAGAGAGCAATATACTTTTACACCCACAAAGAGAAGTATTTTAGTAAAAATCTGTGTTTGCCGGGTAAAACCCCAACCCTGTAAGAAAGTTTGCTACAGTCTTATGTCACCACTTACACATTTTTTACACAAGGGTTTGTTTAAGAAGGTAAGCCATTCTTTAAATAGCTGTTTAGTTACTAAGCTCTTAGGATTATATTTTAGTGTTTCATCATCAGTTGCTGGAAATAACTTGGAAATTGTTTTACCTTCTTTCAGTAAGGTATGTTCTTTTTTTTCTATGAGAAAAAAAAATCATTGACTCTTTCTGCAGCAATATATAGGGAAGTGGTTGCCTAGGGAGGTGGTTGAGTTGCCATCCCTGGATGTGTTTAAGTGTTGCTTAGAAGTGGTGTTGGGGGACATGGTTTAGAGGTGAACTTGTAGTGTAGGGTTAATGGTTGTAGTGTAGGGTTAATGGTTGGCCTTGATGATCCCAAGGCTCTTTTATAAACTGAATTGTTCTATGATTCTATGATTCTATGATAAGTCTTAAAATCTGTTATTTGATCTCTTTAGCTGTTTATTTTCCTATTTTACTTCAGCCTTGTTGGACATACAGAGCAGTCTGAGGAAAGACAAGACCTGGATTCCAAGGCAGCTGGCCAGCAGCAAAAGACACAGTGTCTGTTGGAGATTTGATCTTCCTGTTCCCAGTTTACTGTATTCTGTCATTACCCAGGAAAGCTCCTCACTACCCTGTGCTGCCATCCATTATCTGAAAAGTTCAGGAATTCCTTTTTGCTGGCAGATAAAGTGAAATGTGAGTTTTCCCCTGGGTTACAGAAAGATGTCAGTTTGACTGTAACCAACATCTGCAAAATGTAAAGAGCTTGATAAACATTTTCCTTGAAAAGGGTGCCTTTTGTTTTGTATCTGTCTTGTCTCTTTACTCTTTACTATTTTTGTTCACTATTCCTACTGGTCTGATGGTAATGATATCAGAAGCAAGATTTTAATTCTCAGAGGAGAGCTGTTAGCTTGGAATTATACCCTCCATAGAGAAGAGGAAAAAAGATAAAGTCCTCTAAAGCCCTTGTGATCCTGTCTGTCAGGTGTATTTTAAATCTGTATTTTTCCCTGCAGAGAGGATTTTTTTTCCATATTTGCACATCCACCATGGTCAGATCCTGGTCTATGCCTAGTACTTTTGCTAGAAAAAAAATACACTTATTATACATATGTGTAAATAAATATTAAAATAAAATACACATATGAGAAACTTATAAGAATAACCAAAAATTTTAATTAATTAAAAGGACTTCCCACTTTACAAGAGATAATAGACATATAACATAATAAATAACTTCCCCTTTACAAACATTGACAATTGCCTGCTAAAATATGTTTTTAATATATAGGCATACACCACAAAACATTAATTTTCAAGGGCAGATTGAAAATAGTAGGGAGTTGGCTTCACAACTGATGGTATAAAGCAGCCTATTTAAATGCAAAAGGGAGACAGCTCAACACAGAGAAGCAGATAACTGAAATGCCTGTCTTTCTCAGTTCAAGTGTGCAAAAATAAGAGGCACTGGGCCAGAAGACAACTTCTGTCTGGAAGAGAAACAGGTATTTTTCACCTGTTACTAAATTATTGCAATGTTGTTCATATCTAGGCCTTTCTATATGAGGCTAAAGTTCTGTCCTTAGCCTCTCCAAAGTCTTTTCATTTCAGGCAAAGGCTCTGCTTTTACAGTTCTGTGAACAGAGAAAGTGTCTGTAAAGACCAGTCTTGCTTTGTCTTTGCTTGCTTGCTTGATTCCTTCCTGCTTTCCTGCCTGCATCCTCCTCCCCTTTCCAGTATTGCAGCATATTTCACATAACGAATCTGATTTATTTTTTTTTAAATGATGATCCAGCTCAAGTACTCATCTATTGGGTTGTATATGATAACCATTCTCATCCTAACCCTACAACACAGAAGTGAAAGCCGACAGTCACAGATTTAATAGGACAGACAAGGGCTTTCCACCCACCCCTGGTTGTTACATCTTACAGAGGGCAAAGAGATGAATGTTCAAAGATCTGAAAAATATTGAGTCATAATGGAAAACATGCTAAAGATGGTGAGGTGGGAATTTAATTAAATACTGAAAAGGAGCCAGCTGAGCAACCTGCTGAGATTAAACTTCTATTTACTGTATCTGGAGCTAGACTTCCACTGAGTCTTTGTAATACTGCATAAGAGATCAGTTGTTCATTTGGCACCAGGCTGTTGCTGTGATCTTGGTCACATGAGGAGGCTTTGGGCAGACGGTTCACATTCCTTTAAACTCTTGCACAATAGAAAGCAGTTGCTGAGCATGCTGCTGAACACTTTGCTGTTCTTCTTCCAGGCTTTCCTCATGACAGAGAATCTCCTCCTGCAGGGAAATTGGAGATGGAGCTTTAGATGAAACATTCAGACACAGCAATCAGCTGTGAGTTATATTATAACTGTCTATCTGGCCATTTTCCATCCAAGCTTCACAAGTGCTAAAAAGCTTTTGCTCTGGTAAACTGACTTACTCTTTTTTTTCAAAATTTCCACCCCCCCCAACAAACACAAAGAAAAAGCACCAAACTACAAAATACTCAGAAACAGAACTCCACAAAGTTAATCCTCATGGTCAAGTGGCAAAGTTGTGATTTTGGGCATTACTTGTGCAAAGAAACACAAGGGAATCTATAATTCAATTCTGGATTTGTAGGGAACAGTTTTCCCTATGTGATGCCTCTTC
>JANHGA010189491.1:0-10536 GCA_027560355.1 Halcyon chelicuti
GAGCCGCCGGTAACCCCGGCAGCTTCCTCACGCTACCCCGGCACCGCGGGAGCACCCGCTGCGGCGGAGGCCGAGGCAGGAGCCGCTTCCCGCCCCGGGCCGTGCTTCGCCGCAAAGCGCAGGTGCCGGCGGTGCGGGCAGAGCCGCGGGAGCGGGGCGGGCGATGCTCACCCAGCCGGCAGCGCAGCCCCGCGGGCCGATCGGTCACACGGCTCCGTGGGGTGGGGAGAGCACCGGCAAAAATCTAAACTCGCGTGTTGAGATAAGAACAGTTGAGGAAAGGAAAGGAAATAGAATAATAATTGTAATGGAAGGGAAGATAACAGAAAAATAAACCCCAAGAAAGGCGGGTGATGCGCAGTGCAGCTGCTCACCACCCGCTGACTGATGCTCGAGCAGCGATCAGCCCCTCCCAGTCACCCCCCATCCCGCCAGTTTATATACTGGATGTGGCATCCTGTGGTGTGGAATATCCCTTGGGGGAGTTTGGGCCAGCTCTCCTGGCTGTGCTGCCTCCCAGCTTCTTGTGCCCCTCCGCGCTGGCAGAGTGTGGGAAACTGAAAAATCCTGAACTGGGATAAATGCAACTAAACCATCATTGTGTTCTCAACGTTGTTGTCATGCTAAATCCAGAACACAGCACTGCACCAGCTATTAGGAAGAAAATTACCCCAGTTGAAACCAGAACATCCTCACTATGTCAGGTTACTGGGAGTAATTCAGATGTAAATACCTGGAAATCAGCGCCAGCAAGGTCTGCTCATCACCCCAAATCTCAGCTCAACCACAAGGCATCAGCCTCCATAAAGGTGCTCCCAAAAGACACAATGCCACAGCACTATTGCCCTCAAGCCATGTTGCTGAAGACACCCAAATCCAACTTTTTCGAGGCCCTGTTCCCAAGACATCAGTTCAGATGTGCCCCAGCTGCCAGACTCACAGTGGCTCATGATGACCTGACCCCGTGGACATTCATCACAGACAATGTGCTGGTCTCCAGATGTCGCATCCATGAGGAACACCCCCAACATTCAAAAAAGCAGCTCTGCTGTGAAAAAGGCCTCTGTGTGCCACAAAGGCCACGGAAAATACCTGAAATTTTGCCTCTCAAATACAGAGCCCACAGAACACGGTTGCCTGTGGAGAGCCCACGCAGGAGCTGGCTCCTGACAGCAGCTTCAGCCCATGGTGGGGACCCTACACTGGAGCAGGGACAGGGCGTCAGGAGGATGGAGCAGCAAAGATGAAACATTGCAAACTGCCACCGATCCTGTCCCCCTGCGCAACTTGCAGGGAGATGGAGCAGAAAAGTGGAGCATGAAGTTGAGCCTGGGAAAAAGGGGAGGGTGGGGGGAAGGTGGTTTGAGTTTCAGTTTTCCATCTCATTAACCTATTCTATTTTTAATTGGCAACAAAATCAAATTATTTTTGCCAAGTCCAGTGGTAACTGGTGAGCGATCTCCCTGTCCTACCTTAGCCCATGAGCTGCTTCCTTGAATGTTCTCCCCTTGTCCCGCTGAGGAGGAGTGAGAGTGTGGCTGGATGGGCACCTGGCAGACAGCCAGGGCCAACCCACCACAAAACATTTCTGGAAATGGCTCTGTTCTTGTCACAACTTCCCCACCACAGCTCATGCATGTAGAAAACATGAAAATCCTGAGGTCTCGGTCCAGAGCAGAGCTTACATGTTCCACTGTCATGCTTCAGCAATTTGCTTTTGTAAGCAAATATTCCAGTCTCTCCCTTCTCAGCTCTTGTTCAGAAAGTGAGCTTAATGCTCGCTGCCTGCTTCTCATTTGGCTGGGATCTCTCCCCACCCCCTCCGGGACTTTCCGAGCTTTCCATCACCACCATGCTGTCACCACCCAGAAATGAACCTGCCCGGCTGAGCAGCGGTCGCACCCATTTCGAGGAAACGCTCCTCTTCTTTGAAGGACCCTTAGAAGACAAGAACAGGCAGATCCATTAAAGAACTCACCCTCATGAAATAGCCTCTCAACTCCCCCATTCCTATGCCCAGATGTCACCGGTGCTTGTCCTTTTAAGGAGCAATTCATCACCTGTCCCTTCGGTAACTCACCAGTGTCAAAGCCTGCCCTGCATAGCTCAGCACCCAGATCATACCTGGAGAGATGCTGGGAGAGGGGAAGGAGTTGAAGGACATGCGTCCTACCCCCAGGCCCAGTGCATCTGGAGTGCTCATCAGAAAACTGACAAATCCAAGAGGGACCTCATTGCATTCATGGCCTAAAAACAAGGGGAAGGGAGGAAAAAGTTTCTGTAGCTGTGCACTGGTTTGCGTGCAAGAGAGGCAGGCTGAAGGCCCCCCCAGGCCCGTCCCACCAGGACCCCCTGATGTAGCACTGGGTGTGCTGCTCTGGGGGTGCAGAAACCCCAAACAGATCCAACGGGGTGCCCTGGCATGGCAAACAAAAAGCAAGGCAAGTGTGAAAGGGTGGCATGAAGAGGGATTATTCCTGGGTGCAGCCTTGTGTGAGCTGGCGTAGGCAGGACGCAAGAGCAACCACAAACCCAGGATGAAATGCAAAGAGTAAGTTTATTTTTGTTACCTCGCTGACCAGAGGACCCCCCAAAGCAGCGCCCAGGCAGAGGCGCAGGCACGGCAGAGCTCGGCCCACGCTGGAGCATCCCCAAACCTGCTGTTTTCTCCTGTATTTCAGGGATTCCCACAGCTGGAGTTTAGTGCTGTGCTTCAATCTTTCCTGAAGCAGGACAGGAATCCTAAGTATGTTCGATAAGGTGCCTCTAAGCCTGGCACAGGCTCATGTTATCTAACCACAGATGGACTTGTCCAGTACACAAAGCCAAACAACAATTCCCCTGTTCCATGTGTTTTTCCACACCCCAACTGCAGGTCACTCGAGGGTGTTTACAATCCTCCTGGCCCCTTTTCCGTTATTTTCCCACAGATCTCATTTTGTTCTTCACATGTTTCTAGCAGCACTTCCCTGAGTGGCTGGACGCCGTGGAGTCCATGGTCTCAACCAAAGTTTCTTGGAGATATTTTAATAAAAATTATTTTTGCAAGGGGTCAAGAATACCTCTCGCCATACCTCAGCATCTGCCAGAGGAGTACTCCCACTAGCCCACCCCAGCCCCTGGGGTGAAAAGGGCAGGAAGAAGAAGGAGGTATCTGCATGCAGGGGGAACTCCCCCTTTAATACGGGGGATCTTTACTCCCTGGCACTCCAGGCTCTGCCAGGAAATATCCTGTGCCCATTGAATATGAAGTTGGGCTGTCAGAGCTGGCTCCAGGTAAGCTAAAACGGTCAGACCTGGTTTTGGTTTCTGCTGGGTGATCCTTCTGGTGGGGGGGAAGGAGGAACGTGTGGAGATGATTTTGTTTAGATTGAACAACTTCCCAAAGTCCAAGTTCCTTCAGCAAAGCCAAAGATAGTGGCAAGTAGTATCTGGGAAGCAGAGCCTGTGGTTGATTCTCTCATCTCATTTCATTCTTTGGGTGGAAACAAAGTGATGCATCTTTTATTCTTCAGTCTACCCTTAGCCAGAAGATAGCACAACTGAGGAGCTGAAGCCTTTGCAGCACAGCCATCCATTCCTTCCCAGCCTCAGCTGCTTGAGCTCCACCTTTACACAGGAACTAGATGAAATTCTGACTGAACTCTTGCAGAGCTGTTTTTCTGTTACTGGGACCCACCCTGGATGACATGTAGAAGGTGGAGGAAGCACTTGCAGAAAAGCTGCTGCAGCTGAAGGTCACTGTGCCTCAGCCAAGAGGCAGCCCCTGATCTGGGGAACGCAGGCACAGGGTAAACTAGGCTCCCTCAACCCAGGGGTTCCCTCTGGTCTGGTGTATTAACCTTCAAGACAAGGCACTGGGGAAGGCCCTGTGCCCATCAGCTCCCCGAGAGAGTGAGTGGGGAGCCAGGAGCAGCTTGGGAACCCACCTCTGACTCACCTGCCCTCTAATGAACTGCTGGCCGCTCAAGGAAGCTGAGAAGTTTGATGAGTTTGACATCATCTGACACCTCTTTTTCAATAAGGGTTACCTGGGTGATGTGTCATGTGCTTAATGCAAACACTGGAGATTACAGTACATTTACTTTGGCCTCAAGACAGATTTAGACACATTCATCTTATACCCTTGAAGTTCCTTCACAGCCCCTCCTTTGGTGTTCCCAGTTTCAGCAGTAAGCTCCTCAGGTATCAACTAACAAAAAAGCCCCTGTCAGTCATAGGGCAGGAACATAAAAGAGCACTTCCTAACAGGAAACTAAATACAAAATATGTTTCAATTCCCCCCATGGCTTAATTGCACCCTAACCACAAATCTTCTTGAGACCACATCTTAGCACAGCACTCAGGATGTGGCAATGTAGCATTAACATACTGCTCGTGGGCTAGTGAACTTAGGGTGCTCCTGGTGGTGTTAAAGGAAAGGTTATGAAACCTTTACTTCTCTGAAAAGCTGACCAGTAAGTAAACATGGAAGCTCTGAATCCACGTCCAGCAGTGTTAAGGAGGCAGTATTTTCAGTTGGAGAACTACTGAAATTCCATCTGGCTGGGGAAGACAGCGGTCCTGGTGGCCAGGGTGCAGTGTGCAAGGCTTGGACACCACAGCCTCAATTGTCACTTCGCTCTGCCCGTGATGTTTCCCCCCTCACCATCAGTCTCACCTTAAAGAGGAGAGAGCCCTATTTTCCCAGCTCTGCCCCTCAGCATCCCTTGGGGTTGGCAACTCGAGTTGAAGTCTTTTAAACAAGCTCTGGTGTCAAGTCATTACAACTGAATCTGCACAAATTCACTTACCCCCCCCCCCCCCGAGCAGATGTACAGGAGCAATTTAAAAAGCTCTGAATTCCTGCCAGCTCCACCCTCACCTGTAGCGCCAACGCCAGCAGGAAGCCAGCGGGTACCAATCCAAGAAGCCCAGAACTCACCTCTGCTACTTCACCTGTCCCTCTGCGGCACACCCCCCAACACTCCAGCAGCTCCTCCCTTTCTGGGTTTTTTGATTGCTCTGTGTAGTGTAACCTCCTCCCAGAAACCACATCTGACTGAAACGCAAACAGCACAGAAACCTCAGGAGGGAACTGCAGACGGATCACAGGAAAGAGTCATGATTTTAACCTGAAAAAATACCAAAGCAATTTGCGGGAGCACAAAAATGATTAAGGTCTTTGACATCATGGAAAACGCAGACAGAAGGCACTGTTTAATAAGTTACCACAGAAAGAGCACTGGAAATACAGCAACACAAGTTCAAATACTTTTTATCACAAAATATTTACACGTGAAGGCACTTTGAAACCGTTACAAAATGTTCAATACAAGCTATTGTTTTAGCTCTTCAACAAATCAAAACTTTTTTTTTTTTTCCTATCATCACCTCAAAAGGTGAAAAAATCTGAACTGCATCCAGCTGTAGTACATTCGTTTTTCGAATGAAAACGCTGCACCTAAAGACAACCAGTAAGGATTTCAGCACCATCGGTCTTCCAGTTTCAGAGGGTGCGCTGACAGCGTGGTGAGCAGACAGGCCAGGAGAGAGCTGCACAAGATGCTGAGTTAAAGTCAAATCAGCCAAACACTGTCACACAGCACTGCTGAGGGAGGTGTGCTGTTAAGCCTGACCATCTGCTCCCCCCAAGGAGGGGAGTTTTTGCCACGCTCCACAAAAACAAAGCAGACTCTGCTGAAAGTGAAATCAGGATTCTCTGTTTCCCGCCCCCCAAACACAGGAGGCTTTTAGGGACTGGAGTGTGTACCCTGAACGGTTGTAACGGCACTGATGAGCAGCTCAAGAGAGAAAGGCTGTTCCTCTTGTACTTATCTCAAGATCTAAAGACAAATATTAAAGATAGAATAAAATTCAAGGAACTGAACAGAACAATCTACATGAACCCTAGTCTGCTGCGAGGCCATTTCCTCATACGGCAGCTCTCTGTGGTCAGACCTTTCAGAAATAAGCACCTTTTTTGAAAGTAAGAGAATAAACAACACATAAACAATTAAAATATTTAAGTAGTTGTTAATTCAAAAACAAACTACAGAGTTTGTAAACTTTGTACTCACTGCTGAGTAGTGTCTCTGCTCACATACACTTTTAAATACGTTTTTCTTCCATCATTACTGGCCAGTCATGAGCTGAGACTGCCTGACACGATGGCAGAGTTGTTCCCTGGAGCTGTGCTGGAGCAGGTCTCACAACATGTACCAAACCAAGCAACGAACGAAGCCAACAGGGCTCCTTAAACAAGTCCTATATAATTGTTCAGGGTTGGGTTTTTTTCAGTTCAATATACACACAAACTGAAAAAATACAGTGCTGAGAAGTTTCTCTATGGCTCTAATCTTAAATGCAAATACAAAATAATTAAGTAATTAAGAAACCTTGACTTTTGTCTATTTTGGTAAAATAAATCCTACTAAATCCTTAAACATTCAAAACAGTTAGAAAGAACTGGCTGCTGGAATTTACACAGCTCCAACAAACCCAAGCCTTTAATAGCTATAAAACCCGGTATGAGCAACCACGCCTTATCTGAAGGGCTTCGAGTCAGTGCAGATGCTACACAAGGGCAAAGATCTTCAGGAGAAAATAAAACAAAGTGATGGATCTGTGCATCTGAAGGGTGTCAGCAGGCTGTGCTCCTCCGGGGGTCAGGCACCGACAGCTTCTGCAGCACGGCTGTCCCAGGCCCCCGACGGGAGAGGAGCAGGTCCCCTGGCAGCACCCACCAGCTCCAGGGAAGGTAACTCAGACTCACCGAGCTGATCAGGGGTCAGTGCCAACCTGAGCTGCTGCTCTTTTTGATCATAGCCTCGGTTACTGGAAAGGCTGCCTGGTCCACACCCTAACAGACACCTTCACTGAACTTCTGGCAGAAGAGGGAGCACTCACAAATCACACAGTTCAAACCTGCTCAGTTCTTCCTGAGCTTAAAATGATCAATTTGTTCTCCACTCCAGTTCTTCTGCAGTAAAATAATGCATAAAATTCCACATTCTTTTAAAATAAGGCACTTCTAAAGTTTCTTCCCCAAATACCAAAAGCTTGAGGAAATTTAACTGACTTCACCCATATCCTTGTAACTCTTACTCCAAAAATAAACCCTATGTTCCTAGAAGCTGAGTTATGCTCAGAACTCACAGTGCTCTAACTTATGCTCGAGAACATCGAATATGGCTTTCTACAGATCACTCTTCTTGCCAGAACAGCTCCGACAGAGTAGCTCACAGCCCAGAGTGGCCTTTGGGAAGGAAGATCATCACCACTTCTCATTCTCTGGCATTCACTACTTAACCCGTGCTTCTGGCATCCCATGGAAGTCAGGTGAAAGTTCAACGTTAAAGAAACTTGGCAGTTGTCTGCATATAAAACCAAGAAATAAATAGTGCAACAGCTGTATCCAACTCCAGAGCTTTTAGAACCCACAGAGAATGGGACCTTTTAATGATTTGCTCTTTCACTGACAACATCCTGGAGACGTTTAAGTAGAACGTCATCATTTTCCTGGCAGAGTTGCTTTGTAGGGGATTCGGTGTCACTATCAATTGTTATTGCTCTCTTCTTGCTCCTGTGTTCAGCTTGGTTTATCATATTGTTGATGTCCTTCAAGCTCTGCAATCAAGTTATAAAAAAAAAATAAATCATGAGTTACTGTGACCTCATTGCAAACTTGCTCTGGTTCACAACGGAGAACAAAAATTTATTCTGAGCCTCTTTGCTGAGCAAGTGATGGACTCTACATAAAGAATTCCACCCTTCACCATAGAGTGAGGCACTAGTTCAGTGAAACCTCACTGCGTTAGAACGCATTCTGATCGTGAGATTAATTAACCCTCTCTCAAACTGACCCCTTTCGACCTCTTTGCTTCCTACCTTGGAAGGGCTCTCGTTAAATTTATAGAGCAGTGCAGAGCGAGGGGTCAGGCAGGCCACGCTCCTGTGAGGTGAAACGTAAACGGAGTGCTGCTGAGAGATCCGCCGAGGAGACACCGGCTGGTGCTTAATGCTGGGGAACGGAGACAAGGGAGGGGCTTCCATCTGCAAGAGAGGACAAATTTGCACAGGAGCTGAATTGGAAGATACTTAATCACAGAATGGTAGGGGTTGGAAGAGACCTCAAAAGATCACCAAGTCCAAGCCCCCTGCCAGAGCAGGGTCACCTACAGCAGGTCACACAGGAACATGTCCAGGCAGGTTTTGAATGTCTCCAGAGAAGGAGACTCCACAGCCTCCACGGGCAGCCTGTTCCAGGCTCTGGCACCGTGAAAAAGTTTTTCCTTATCCTTCCCCGGAACCTCCCATGCTCCAGCTTGTACCTATTACCCCTTGTCCTATCACTGGATGTCACTGAGCAGAGCCAGGTTCCATACTCCCTACACTCACCCTTTACATATTGATAGACATTAATAAGGTCCCCCCTCAGCCTCCTCTTCTCCAGGCTAAAGAGCCCCAGCTCTCTCAGCCTCTCCTCAGAAGGGAGATGCTCCACTCCCTTAATCATCTTAGTGGCTCTGGGCTCAACTCTCTCCAGTAGCTCCCTGTCTTTCTTGAACTGGGGAGCCCAGAACTGGACACAGTATTCCAGGTGGGGTCTCACCAGCACAGAGTAGAGGGGGAGGAGAACCTCCCTCGACCTGCTGGCCGTGCTATTCTTAATGCATCCCAGAACGCATGTTAAAAGCATTAACTTCACAGAAGGAAAGATTAATACACTGCCAGGTCTTCATGAGAAGATTTTAACCCGTAACAATTAAACAACAGATGAAGTATCCACCAAAACCACAGATGCTCCACAGCCACTTGAGCAAATGGGTGTTGCATTGCTATCAAGAAACTGAAACCAAGATTGTAAAGTGAACTGCATCTGCATTTGTCCTCTGGAAAGGCTGTTAAGGCAAGTCCTCATACCATTGCTTACGACTATTTAACTTCTGTAACCACACCAGATGAATAACAGTACAAAAGTATTGATATACATTTAACTGTCAGGAAAGATGACGTTGTGTCTGATTATTAGATAAGGCAAAATTCCAAAATGCTTTACTTACAGCACGACCCTGGTTTGTGATATCGTACTTCAGTGCAAATGATTTCACTCTTTCCACGTAGACTGCATTGTAAAATTTAATAAGGTCTCCTCTCTCCTCTGCTCCCGACTCAGTGGAGTGCCCTGCTGCGGATCCTCCCGAGGAACTGCTGCTTTTCACAGACCAGTCTAACAGTGAGAGAGCTTCAGATTTCAAAAACAGTATCAAGGAACCGGGCACTTCAGATTCAAACTTAGGAGAACTCGCCCACAAACTGACTAGCTAATGAGCTGAATTAAAGAAGTGGTTCAGCCCGGAGCAGGGTGTGCTGTAGGTGGTTATGACCTTGAGTAGGATTCGCAGCTACAAGTGGCTGCCAGGAGGCTATAGCTAAAAAGGCCAATATAAATCTTTATTCCAAACTTGGAAACAGCTGTAGGGAAAAAAAGCACAGCTGAACCCTTTTTCCCATGCTTGTTTTGGGGAGTGGGACAAAGCCGTTTGCTGCTCTTGAAGTTAAGTTTTAAGTGGTTTGACAACTCCCAGGATTTACCTTCCGTGAAAGTGTCTAGTGATCAGGGGGCAGAGTAGCCTCGTACTCAACTCGTGTCTGCTGCGAGGAAGCCGTGACACAGTTTGTTCAGGAGTGTTATAGAACAGTGGTTCAGTGGAAAAAGCTGCAGCCACACAGCAGGTATATTCCTACTAATGTTCTCTCTCCCCTAATTCAGCTGGACTGCTACTGATAAGATCTTCCACCTTTCATCCTCTGCCAAGCAAAATGGGGCATCACAGAATAAAACCTCTTGCAATCAGTGCAGCACTGACACCAAAAGCTTCAGCTGCTGCCCGTGTGACTTCTTAGTGTGTCTGCCTTGTGTCACTACACATTTCTGTAAACTGGTGTCAAAACAGTGGGAGCTGATATGAGATAAAGCAGAGATGAGTCTACTAACTGAAGAAAGTCCGTCAGGAACTGCAACCGAAGTAGTTTGTAACCAAGTACATTTGTCTGACAGAACACTGGAGCCCAGTGCCACTTCAGACGCTCTATGACATCCATTGGTTGTGGAGCTGCTGGACAGGCTGATGAACCTCCAGAAGACCAGCACTTTCCTGGCCCTCGTGGAATTCTCAACAGGCATCTAAAAAATGGCTCTAATACTCACACAGAATGACAGAATCACAGAATGTCAGGGGCTGGAAGGGACCTCGAAAGATCATCGAGACCAACCCCCCTGCCAGAGCAGGATCACCCAGGGCAGGTCACACAGGAACATGTCCAGGCAGGTTTTGAACGTCTCCAGAGAGGGAGACTCCACAACCTCCCTGGGTAGCCCGTTCCAGTGTCTGTCACCCTCACAGTGAAGAAATTCCTCCTCATGTTTGCATGAAACTTCCTATGCCTCAGCTTCCACCCATTACCCGTTGTCCTGTCATCGGGCATCACCGAGAAGAGCCTGGCTCCATCCTCCCAGCACTCACCCTTTATATATTTATAAACATTGATTAA
>JANHGA010189492.1:0-10512 GCA_027560355.1 Halcyon chelicuti
GAGGGCAGGAAGGTCTCCCCTCAGCCTGCTCTTCTCCAGGCTCAACAGCCCCAGGTCCCTCAGCCTCTCCCCATCAGGCACATGCTCCAAACCCTTGACCAGCTCTGCAGCCTCTGGACCCTCTCCAGCACCTCAATGTCCTTCTGGGAGAGAGAGAGGCCCCAAACTGGACCAGTACTGGAGGTGCATCCTGAAGGACATCATCTCCTTCGCAACTTTATTATATCCTATTTCCTTTATGCAATTCAAAAGTGAGTTTTAAGCAGAATTTCCAGCATTCACAGGCACTCCTCTAACTTCTGGGTTTTGTATTTCCTGATTCTACTCTTAATTTAATGAATAATTGCTTATTTGGGTAGCAGCTCAGGAGCTTGAATCTTAAGACCCGTCGGTATTCCTGCTGCCTAATCCAGCACCTGACAGAGCTAACAGAAGGAACTGTTTCCACTGGAGCCTCAGCGACATACTGCAAGGTCTCGTCAGCATCGCTGCTCCTCTCGCTATCACGGAAAATAAAGCTGAGCTTTGATGTGAGAGCAGCAGCGGATCAGGCAGCTCTACCAGCCTCTTCTCCTATGCTCTTCACCACAGGCTACACAGGAGGTTTCTCGGTTGGGTTTCTTTTGCTGTTACACCTCTTCACCGGGAAACTGCAATTTATTGAAACCAAAGCTTTTCTTCAGTGAGGTTCCTCAGATCCAAAGGGAAAACAGAGAGAGAATGAATCATCAGTTACAGGCTGCGTTTCTGGTCAGACCATTTCCCTCTTGAGATTTCTTGGTTCCCGGTACTGACCCTGGCCAGGGGATGTGCTGGGAAATGAGTCGAGTTAAGGAGCCAGCAGCACCGGGTGTGGGATTATTACACACACCAGGTTACACCCAGTGACAATGGAGCAGTTTTAAGGTGTGCGGTGTTCAAATGAAAAAGACACGTTTTTTTTATATTCTACAGCAAACAGGCGCAAATTTAACCACAATCTCCTTTTTCTGTCAAAAAGCAGCTGAGGAGGGAGAGTAGTTACCCAGCTTTGATATAAAATAAGAGCCTTAGAGCCAGGAATGGTGCGTGACACGGGCACTACCTACAGCTGCCGAAAGATTTAGGTACACGAAGCTCTGGGTGTATGGTTAGAAAACGCAGATACTCAAGATACCTGCATCACAGCAGAACAGCCCTGGAAGACTATTCCCCCCAGGCACAAACAAGGCAGACACAGAGAGCAGAGAAGCTGAGTTGCCCATGTTCAGTTCTCTGCTACAAGCAAAACCCAGCGGAGTGGGAGCTGGTGGGGACCCTGCAGCGAGATCTGCAGACACGAGTGGAGGCCCCTGGATGGAGCTCTTGTTCCACCAGCCGCCTTCGCTGCTCCCAACTTCCTTCCACTCCCTGAGTTTGGTTGTGGAGAAAAAAAATGAAAAAGCAGCAGAAAAAGCAGCAGAGGAGGTGAGGCTGTAAGATAGCAAGGGAACAATCTGTCTCGGTGCTGAGTTTTATGGATCAGGCAGCTCGGCACCTGAAATCCGGGATGTCTCACCGGAGGGATTTCCCAGGGCTAGAAGCAGGAATCGCTGGGTCACGCTGTGGGATGAACAGCTCAGAGTCAAGGCTTTCAGTGCCATACTGTGGGGACTGTCAACCTTGCCTGTCAAAAAGGGGTTAGCCAAACTAGAGCTTTGGGGGACACCAGGAAGGTCCTTTGTCACTTTTACAAGCAAGGAAGAAGGAGTAAGTGAAACTGGGAAGGAAATGGAGTAAAAAAAAAAGTTCTAGTAAAAGCTCTAGTAAAAAAAAAAGTTGAAAGAACAAAGCAGAATCCTCGCAGAAAACTCAAGTGCAGATTAGAGCAACACAAAGACTTGGAGACGTCTTCACACCGGAAAAAACCCAAAACCCAGCAAACAACAGAAAATGGGAGTCACAGAATGACAGAATCATTTAGGTTGGAAAAGCCCCTTGGGATCATCGTGTCCAACCATTCACCCCACTCTACAAGTTCACCCCCAGACCATGTCCCCCAACACCACATCTGAGCGATGCTCAAACACATCCAGGGAAGGCGACTCAACCCCCTCCCTGGGCAGCCTGTTCCAATATCTCACCACTCTTTCCGTGAAGGATTTTTTCCTAGTGTCCAGTCTAAACCTGCCTTGTTTCAGCTTGAGGCCATTCCCTCTGGTTCTGTCACTGGTTACCTGAGAGAAGAGACCAGCACCAACCTCTCTACAGTGTCCTTTCAGGGAGTTGTAGAGTGATGAGTGATGATGAGTCTCATAAACGTGAGACCAGTCAGACCAGTTCCCTGAGAGGTGACCACCCTGCTTCAAATATGGCCTAAGAAAGGACAACAGTCAACAAAGCTGGTGCACTATCAACCCACCCACACCTAGACTCAGTTCTCACTGAACACCTACCCCAGATAAACCATTTTCAGGCTTCTTGTTGAAGCTGTTCTGCTTTGCAGGCACCATCAAGCCAGAGGAAGACGAGGTTATTGAGTTAGTGACCAAGGCACGGGGACGGGCAGTGGAAACATGCTTATACAGTTACAACTTTTATATTATATAGTTATATATTTATAAATGTTATATATCATTTGTAGCTGTCATTTCAATCCGTTAATAAGTAGAACAACTCCTTCACTGGTAGAAGTCAAGTGACCAACCATGAACCCAATCCCTCTGCAAATGAGCAAATTGTGCACTTGGCACTTTTCATGCTCCTTTCCAGGACCCGGAGCCTCACTGGCACCCCCTGAACTGCCCCCTCGGCTCTGAATCCCCAGGCTGTGGAGTCAGCCCTGGCTCCAGGCTCGCTGCTGCAGACCCTGAGCCTCCAACATCTCGGAAACGCAGCTACGATGGCTGCTTGGAAACGGTCTTCCAAGAAACTTCTGCTCCTCTCTCTCCACGCCGAAAAAGGAAAGGGAGAGAGGAGAAAGAGCACTTGAAACCCATCCCGCTTGGCTGATTTCTGTCAGCTCTACCTGGCTAAAGGTTTGTAGTGTCTTGTGGGATGGATGGCTCAATGCAAATTATGTATTAAGGTAATTTGCCTTGCTGCAAATAACCTGCATTCAAATCTCTCTTTGCAAAGACAGAAAAGAACCAGGTTATGGATAAAGGCCTTCTGCTGATGAAAGGAAGCTGGTGTAGGCACGGAGAAGCAAGCAGAGGGGAGATGGCCGACTCCAATGGCAGGTCTCAGAGCCATGCTAGGCTGTCTCTCTAACCAAAGCGCTTCTCTGTCTTCTCCTGAGTTTCACCAGTCTTGCAAAGCCTGGTAAAAACCATGAGTAATTAAGACAAGATAAACACATTTCATGGAAGAGATTCAGCTTATCCTTTAAAGCTCACATTTTTGCTAGCTAATGAACGGGGGGGTTATGGTCCCGTCTGGAACATCTCCAGACACCAGCCCAGTTTCATGCCTCACTTTGCAGAGCACAGAGTGCAACACAAAGCTGCTCCAAAAGGAAGGGTCTTTACCTACCCCCTCTTAAGGGTGGTATCTCCTGGGGTGACTCCCATTATGGGGCAGGCCCAGTGGACCCTGTAACTGGGTCCAGAAAGCGGCTGGTTTAGCTCCAGGCAGGATACACGGGCAGAATGAACGCTCTTCATCGGCATCCTGACAGAGATACATGCAGAACAGAGCCATTTCTATCAGAAGCACAGAGCTCTTCTCTGCTTCTGCTCTACGTTAAAGGTCATGTACCCACGGCACAGAAACAGAGAAATTACCGGACCCCCCAAGGGCTGCTGGGAGAGTAAACAGTGCTGGGAAAGCATCACGCTGTGCGGGTTCCGGCCAGCACTGCCCATCGGGGTGGACAGGTCGCTCTGTGCCAGACAGACTGCTGGGCTCTGTGACTCCAGTGGGAGAAGCAGGCTCTGGATTTATTCTGAGCTCAGAGGCTGTGGCTTTCCCTGGCTCCTCATTACCAAAAGTGAGAGACCAGTTTTTTGCCACACAAGGCATTCCTGGGACTGTCTAGATTGAGACTGGACATCAGGAAGAAGTTCTTTACATGGAGGGTGGTAGAACAGTGAAATGGGCTCCCCAGGGAGGTGGTTGAGGCCCCATCCATGGAGATATTCAAGGTGAGGTTGGAGAAGCCTCTGAGCAGCCTGGTCTAGCTGAGGGTGTCCCTGCTCACTGCAGGGGGGCTGGACTAGGTGACCTTCGGAGGTCCCTTCCAGTCCTGGCCATTCTAGGATTCTATGACTCTGCTGTCTCCAGGTGACAACCACAGATGGTCAGATACGGTTCACTTGTGTCTCCTCTTTGCGACAGAAGATGGTGACTTTGAACTCTAAACCCACAGAACTGATATTTTCAGTTTTCATCACAAAACACCCAGTTTACAAGCAGAATGGGTTTTTTCTTCCTTGTGTGAAAAACTCAGCTTTTCAGTGCTTCACATTTTGCTGGGAAAATGTCATGCAGTGCAGCCTGGTTTCCGCTGCTGCGGGATCCTTTGATTTTGCTCTCGAGCAGGAGAGAGCTGATTGATGCTTTCTCTGCCCTGTCTGCTCTACTGGGTAAGATTCAGACTCTTACGTTATCTTACAGCAAACAAGCACAGAGTCCTCTCCACGACTGCAGCGTGTACAAGGTCTCCGCCTCCTCCTCAAACACTTATTTCTACAGCTGCAAGAACATAATCATCTTTACATCTCTATTCTGCAGTCATATTCACCTGGAATTGGCCAATTTGCTGCAAAGGTAGCAGAGAGGAGACAGCAGAAGTAAAAGTGTTAAAAAAAAAAGGACAAATGTTTTTAAAATGCAGTGCTCCCATACATCTCCCTCCTGCTGCTCAACAGCCCAGCAGTGGTTGCAGTTGAGCTCTGCGATTCTAAAGCACTGGTCAGGTCCCAGTTTAATCAGTTCTTGCAGCCCTCTTGGCATTAGTGTCTGCACCAATCAATTCTCAGCAAGGAGGGGGGGGCTTCTCACCAATACAGTGAATAATTTACCTGAGATCGAAATGAAAGAATTATCAGCTGGACTGCTCATAATTTTTTTTCAAAGAACTAACCAGGGGGTTCTTTAATTCCTCACTGCTCCTGCGTTTGCCATTCCTCTCCATCCGTCCATCCTCCCAAGGAGGCTGGCAGCCCTCTTCTTGTACTGGAGGGGCAGCTGAAGGGACAGCTCCAAGCTGGGGACATCTCCAAGCTGGGGACATCCCAGGGGATGCTTTAAAAATGACTTGAAGAGCTCTGCAAGAAACAGGCCATTGCCTTGCTTCTCTGTGGCATTCTGACAGGGAACTGTGGAAGCGAGATCCCGTGGATTCGAAGAAGTATCCTCCTCACAGAGCCAAGGACAAACATGTCCTATTTAGCTGGCTCTACTCCCTTTTCCCAGCTGCTTCACAGCCCTTCTGGTCCATTGACCCACTGCATAAATTTGCCCAGGAATTCATGTGGCAGATGTTGCAGGAATTTAGCTCCACTCAGTCCAGCTCCCCTCTTGATTATACTGGTTTTCTACCAATTCCATGTGGATGGGTTTCACAACCGGTCTGCTACATTTCAGTGTTACAAGCGAGACGGTAACGGACTGAATTCATCTCACCTGACTAGATCTGAGAGAGATACAAGCGCTGCAGGTATTCAGAGTCAACCAAAGTCCAATCTCAGGACCAGTGAAGGGAACCAGAGAGATAAATCGCTTAATTCAGACATTCTGACAGGAAGCAAATCTTGCCATGAAAGCGCCTATTTCACTCTGCTGCCCATGAGAAGGCTGAAAGGTTTCAGCACTCCCTTTCCTCTCCCATCGAAGAAACCCCTTTCTTTGTAACTCAAACACTGAGGCAGGAAGAGCTGAATTCAGCCAGGAGGCTGAACACAGGAGAACATCCTCTGATGTTAAGATTCTACGGTCCCCTCACCCAGAGAGAGCAGTCCCATAGAGGAGCTTCCTCCATCACTTCAGGGATGCTGAGATGTTTCCTTAGCTGGAAATCCACTACTGTTCAGTGCAGGTATCAATCCCAGAGCAGAGAACAGCACCCAGAGACCTGCAGGAGACAGTCACTAGACCACTTCTCCAAGACATGGTGTAGCCCTGACTGTGACAGCAACAGGGATCTAGGAGGTGCAGCTTCTTAGTTCCTACTAAAAGAGTGACACAAACATCTCAGGAAAAAAAAAAAAAAAGAAGGAGGAAAAAGAAACATGCAGACGAGAACTTGCTTTGTGTCTGAACCCACCCCTGTGGAGTCCAGCCCTGTGCCTCAGTGCGCTTGGCACCTCTGGTTCCTATTTCCCTCTGGCTCAAACTGGGCAAGGATGGGATGTATCTCAGTGAGAGCTGGTGTCTGCCAGCTCAGCTTAGATCTGTTCCCATCAACCTTGCCTGCAGATGAAAGCAGCCTGCCAGCATGACAGGAGATGCTCCAACTGGAGATTCTGCTGATTACACAGAAGTCTCATTCCAACACAAGCAGCAGGAAGGATGCGGCTTCGCACCGAGCACCTGCAGATCCATTCCCTGCCTCCTGCTGCAGCGTGTAAGGGAAAGAGCAACACGCACAAGGGAAGAGGGCCAAACCCGACTGCTCTAGGTACAGGATGCTCAATTTTGCATCACATGCCCGGCAGGGCAAGTTGCTGCTGTGGGTGCCTCCTGCTGCCATAGGTGCCTCTGGGTGCTCTGCTGCTGTGGGTGCCTCTGGGTGCCTCTGCTGCCGTGGGTGCCTCTGGGTGCTCTGCTGCTGTGGGTGCCTCTGGGTGCCTCCCACTGCCGTGGGTGCCTCCACAGGAGGGCTGGGGGTCAGAGAGCCTGAAGGGCGAGGAGAAGCTGCGGAGGCAAGTGCAGGAATGCAGCACGTGTGTGTCTCACTGGTTTACCTGCTGCAGAGACCAGGCACAGCCCTGCGGTCAGACAAACCCAATGCCAGTTCCCAGTCAGCCCCAGCACTCGTAGCTACTTGGCCATGAATCTCCAGATGCAGACGACTGCCTTAAACCTCCAATCCTTTAGTTTCCAGCATTTATTTTTTCCCAGGCAGGTTTCTTGAGGAACACAGACAGCTCTGCAGTTCTCTTGCTAACCCTAGATGGTGCAATGTAGTCAGAAACCCTGAAGCGAAGAAACACTGATTACTAAAATCAGAAAGGTTTCTTTGCAAGTCAGGCAGGACACGTGAGGAGGTGATGACAAGAACACCCAGGTGCCCGAAGTCACGGCACAGTGCGTAGCTGGGCCAGTACGGCCACCACCCGACTGCCTCGCGTACACCACGCCTGCTGTCCCCGCTGTCCCGCCGAAGGCTGGAGAAGCACAGCTCCGTCTGTAGAGCTGGTGGCAACTGCTGTTGGCACAAGAGCTGAGGGGCTGCCCCTCGATGCCAGGGAAGCGCTGGGACAGCTCAGCTCCTTCCCTCCGAAATGAACCCCCCCCACTAGCCCAGGTCTCAACTTAAGGACCGGTTGGACCTCCAAGTGCCAACAGATACCGCTCATAGGGAGTTTGTGTTGTGCCGAGATGGATTCTTAAGTAGATAAATAAATGAAACCAAACAAACCCTAGCAGAGTAACTGCACATTCTAAGCTCAGCACAGAGATGCAAGAACAGGGCTGTTGTAAGAAGCCAAAATTACGCGTCCAAGCAGCTTTTCATCCTCCTCAGTACGTCTGTAAAGCCCTAGCTCTGGGACCACTCATGTTTATTGTGCTTACTTTGTGACTATAAAACACAGATGGAAATGAAACAAATTCATTCCCCTTCCCCGTGGAAACTGATCTGCAAAGTCAAACCCCCTACTCTAGCTCATCTTGTCTGGATTCCCAGCACGTCATCCAGGCACTGGTGCTAGTGCCATCGCCTGCCTGGTAACGCACACGACCACTGAGCTTTTAAGACTTTTAAATGACTAAATATCAATTAATACCTTTGTTGGTGCTGTAACTCTGCTCATTGAAGGCATCTCTGCTTCCCATCCACATTTACCCCACACCCCCTCACAAAAACCCCACAGCAAGGCGCTGACAGGTTGTGACTCTGACTGCTGCTCAGACCCTCCCAGCAAGCACCAAACTGCACTTGTGCCAGCCACTGACAGGGCTCATCACAGAATCATTTACATTGGAAAAGACCTTTCAGATCAAGTTCACTCATTAATTCCTCCACCTCGAAGTGACAAGAGCACAGCCTGGAAACGGTTTTGCAGCATGTCTAGTGCTCCCTGCCTAAGAGACTGCAAAGGCTGACCAAGGTCTGGCAAAAGGAGGTTTGGCTTCGACACTGAAACAGTATTTCAATGCCATGGTACGGACAGGAGAGCACCAGCATATGTACATTGCTCAGGGAGGCTGTGGAATCACTGCCACTGGGGTTTAACAGTCCAGACCTGCTTTGGGTAGAGATAAGGCGAACTGAGAGCAAAATAGATTAGATTAAGTGACATCTGGTGACCTCTTCCAGGCCTCCTACTTTCATGTTTTAAATGAATGGCAACAACCACCTTACGATCTGAATTTAATCCATGGGTCTAAACCTATGGACCTACCAGAGAAAGAATTTCATAGACAAAAAACAAAACAAAACAACAGAATCACAGAATCATTTAGGTTGGAAAAGACTTTTAAGATCATTGAGTCCAACCATTAACCCTACTCTGCCAAGGCCACCACTCAGCCATATCCCCAACACCACATCTATACAGCTTTTAAACTCCTCCAGAGCTGGTGACTCAACCACCTCCCCGGGCAGGGAATGGCTGACAACCTTTTCAGTGAAAAAATAAACCAGAATCGCAGAACCACTTAGGCTGGAAAATACCTTTAAGATCACGAGTCCAACCGTTAACCGATCTGATGCAAGGTTTGGAAACCCGCATCCTTTTTAAGCGTTACTAAAATGAGATTACTCCACCACCTCAGGGTTTTGTGATGGCCAGCAGCACAGCTGGGCATGGATCTGTGCCCCCCAACAAGAGATTTCCCCCTAACCAAAGGGAACCTGCTAACAAGCAGCAAAGGAAGCCTGGGAGCTGCCAGCACAGAGCGTGCTCAGTCCTCCTTCTCCAACAGACTCTCTTAGCACAGCCAGAGCAGAAGCTAAACAAGCAGCCCTCTCAGGAGCAGCAGGCAGGCTCTCCCGTACAGAAACATCCAGTGCATCCAATAATATCCTGCTGTAAATAATGGAATAGTAAATAAATAAATAGCTTATTACGAGAGCCATTTAAAAATCACTTCTAAGATGATCCAGGACGTTTTCTACCGACACAAATACATCATCTTATTAAAAGCCCATTCCAAGCTGCTCACAGGATGGAGTGCCTAACAGTAGTTTTGTGTGCTCGATAAACATTTTGCCTTTTTTAGTCATCCATACATTCAAATTGCCGTTGTATTCCAGTCACTAAAATGAATATGAAAGTGAAGCACAAGTCGGCACTATTATTAGCATAATTGCTGCACTATGCAAACAACAGACCCACGTATCCCGAATGGCTTTATCAGAGAGATGGAAGCAAGTAACAAAAGCAGTCCCCAGGAGAGAGAGCACTGTGTGTTCACAGCTCCTGACAGGCCGCACTGGACCCGACTGGGAGCCAGCTGCCCATCTGCAGAGAGGCATTAAGGGCAAAACCAATTTGCCCTTTTAACGATGAGGTAATTCGTCAAGTAACTCATTTCGGCACGTTGCTGCTCGCAGCATTCCAAAGACTGTCGAGTGTCAGAGCTGAGCCCTGCTGCAGTTTCCTTTCGCTACGGGTTGTGCTACGAATCACAGACTGGTGGGGGTTGGAAGGGACCTCTGGAGCAGCGAGTCCAACCCCCCTGCCAGAGCAGGGTCACCCAGGGCAGGTCACACAGGAACAGATCCAGGGGGGTTGGAAAGTCTCCAGAGAAGGAGACTCCACAACCCCCCTGGGCAGCCCGTTCCAGTGTCTGTCACCCTCACTGTGAAAAAGTTTTTCCTTGTTTTTACCCTAAACCTCCTGTGATCCAACTTACTCCCACTGCCTCTTGTCCTTACACTGGATGACACTGAGAAGAGTCCGGCTCCATGACACAGAGGCACGGAGAACTGAAGACCACAAGAAGACAACAAAAATCTTTCTAGATTAGTTACTCCACTGTACACACCAAGAACTACATTTAAGGACTGCAGACTAAGGAAGGTGATTTATGCGAGGCAGTGGCAGACACTGAACTCTTGACACAACACTGTTTAATTGCCATTAACTACAGGATACACAATGAGGCAGCTGGGAGCCCGGGACAGCGGGGCAGGGTGCTGAGGGTGAGGCATTGCTCCCTGAACTGGAGTTTCTGTAGCTGGGACCAGCAGCCCAGTTAGTGCAGTCCCTGCCCAGAGCTGCTGCTTCTCCCACACACGCGTGGTCTTGATACTGGGGCCTCTATCCCGAGGTGCAGAAAGACTCTCAGAATCCCAGAGTCATTCAGGTTGGAAAAGCCCCTTGGGATCATCGTGTCCAACCATTCACCCCACTCTACAAGTTCACCCCCAGACCATGTCCC
>JANHGA010189493.1:0-10503 GCA_027560355.1 Halcyon chelicuti
TCTTCTCAATGTCATCCAATGTTAGGACAAGAGGCAATGGGAGTAAGTTGGATCACAAGAGGTTTAGGGTAAACACATGGTAAAACTTTTTCACAGTGAGGGTGACAGAGCGCTGGAACGGGCTGCCCTGGGAGGATGTGGAGTCTCCTTCTCTGGAGATGTTCAAAACCTGTCTGGACACGTTCCTGTGTGACTTGGTCTAGGTGATCCTGCTCTGGAAAGGGGGTCAGACTAGATGATCTTTCTAGGTCCCTTCCAACCCCTAACATTCTATGATTCTATGATTTACTGTGCATAAAATTTTTACAGTTTGCAGGATAGAGGCCTTAATGATATTTAATGAATAAGCAATAATATAACAAGACAAGAATATTGAAAACAAAATTTTAGTTGACCCTGTGATGAGTAGTTTCCTGTTATATGCCATTGCTCTATTTCTGATATGATGAATTCTTCACTAAATTTAAAACTTTCTTTCTATAATTAAATTAGATCTAAAATTCAAGCACTAATTGCACTTTAAAGCTACCATTTTATACCACCAAGCCTCTCATCCCTCTATATTGACTTTTGGCATAAAGTGATAGGTGACAACCCTAGAGGATACAGACACAAAAATCTTTATGGATCTGTTATTTGTTGCCAGTTAAATATTATAAGAATGATTACATTTACAGGATTGTACAGGAAAATTTATACTATTTTGCTCGAATAGTAAGTGGTAACACATACAGAATGGAAACAGGCAATATGAAGGGTATCTTTTAATATTTGTTATGGTTTGCTTCAGAGATCATTCTTGCCTCAAAAGCTATTAAAAATGAGGTTTAATTTACCTTGATTTTACAGAATACTGTCTGTGACTGAAGGAAGAGGATGATCTCCTGATTTTTGTTTTTGAAACACAGAAGATAAGGAAGGTTGGGTTTTTTTAATTCAAGTTATTTCCAATTACTTTGAAATACAATTTTCATTAGAAATTACTCATATGGACCGCATTGTTAAATTCAGACCAAAGAGTTTTATATCAGCTGACTGAAGTCATGACTCAGTGATCCTTTTGACCTGTTGACTGGCTTTTGTCATTATCACAAGTATATAATATAATGATATTGATGCTACAGTCTTTTTGTGGTATTATTAAAAGGGGAATTGGTACATGTGAACTTGCTCCAATTATCATTCCAGCTACTTGTCAGTGTCACTTGTATCAAGACATCTGATCCTCATATTAAATTTCAATCTCTAATCAGATTATTATTTAGTGGTTTTCTTATAATCAGCAACTGGCTTGCTCATCACAAAATATTCTGTGAATTTGTTTATTCTCTTAATAAAAATTATCTCCTTAATATACTTGTGTATAAATATGGCACTCTAATGCTATTTAAGTTTGTAAATTTTACTTAGGTTACATTCACGTGACATGAAGTAGATAGCCAAGTTGATGTGGCCTAAAATATTTTTCATTTAATTCCACAATATATAATGAGAAAGAGACATGGCAGTGTTCCTAAAACTACTGTCTTTCTCTACATTCTGTTACTATGGTACCAGAATAACATTACAGCTGTTAGCTTTCAACTTCTGTGCCATACCTGCCAATGCACTTTTGTCTCAAAACTCCTTGGAAATATAGATAATATATTAACATATGTTTCATTAATTTTAGTTAATTGTTTATTGAAAACTGGAAGAAAACTCAAAGGCAAGTTCAATAAAAACAGGAGTACTAGGTGTAGCCAATCATAGATATATAAATACAACGTGTAGAAAAATATATTTTTCAATATGGATATTATCTTTTCCCCAAATAAATATACAGGTAAAATCTTACAAACATAGAGTGTTACAGAGGTGATGTCAAATTCAATACATATCTTAAAGTATTATATTTCTTGATATTTTCCAAAACAAGAAATAAAAATAACTATTTGAAAAGCCAGAATTACAACTCGGAATTCCATCTAAACTGCAATACCTGCTCCATTCCACCTTTAGAGAATAGTGTTCTAGAGAGAACATGAAATTAGAAATTCAGGAGAAAAATAAGTAGCTCTTTGAGCAGCAGAATTAATGAAGTTTGGTTCTCTGTAGATTTATTTTGTGGATGATTGACATAAAGTGTGAGATCTGACTGGAGGTTTACCAGTTTGGGAATATCTGTAGGTTTTCATTCTGTTTCCCCCTCACATGTATATGAATATAAATGGAGGAACACAGAACATTCATGAAATAATTTCACAAAGATCGTTGCACATCTCTAATAATAATAGAGTGGAAGTGTCTGTGGAGAATTAGAAGGGTCATAGCTTGGTTGCTTGAAGGTAACTGAGCTAACTTAATTCTACTACTTAACATCTCCAGTCCAATTCAGGGTATTTGTATAAGTAGCAGTTCTTGTTCCTTAAGCAGTTGGTACAAACTGGTTCACACCCCCTTTCCTCATAGAAGGTCTCACATACACCATTCTCATCCACACTTCATTAGTCCAAATCTCCTCCAGACTCTGTGTAATGCCTTGGTAGCCCAAAGACAGTAATAATTATCATCATTATAGGTAGCACTTCTTTTTAATTGTGTAAAATTAAATCCCTGTTCAAATGTTTTGAAAAAAAAAAAATAGTTCTCTGTCACAGTCCTCTGAACTCTATTTCTATGAGTATATTGCTGCAAGTATGAGCTACTTTGGAAATCTTCGGGGACTGGCAATAAAATCACAGGTTTTCCTTAAAAACGATAATTCGCAGCTTTAAAACTCTACAGAAGAAAGCTGTCTGCACTACTAAGAATACTCTTGACCTCCTTTCAGTGGGATATAGCAGAAGAATGACTAACTTGATATAATAAATGATGAGATAATGAAAAAGGAGAACTATTATTGACATATATGATATACTATATTCTTAGGTTATACATCTGTCATTTTATATGCAGTACAGATGTAAAGAGAGTAAGACTTCTCAAAAGAATACTAGACTAAAATAGCACAAACAAGTAAATAGAAGAAACTTGTAATGGTAGATAAGATTGTGGACCAATACAAAAAAACCCAGCAGAATGCTTAAATACAAGCTATGTGATCAATATATAATCAGTCAATTCTGGGCAAGAGCTATACAAATAATGCATTTATCTAACTGAATGATTGAGTCTGTATTCTTAAACTAGGTACAATTTCACAAAAAGCATCCAACATTTCATTCCATTCCAAATATGTAAATGAAACAAAATGAGAAATATTTCTTTGCAGTATTAAAAAATTATTAATTTTAATTTAGAGTAATTTCAATATAGAATTAAGTATGATTTGAAGGAAGCATTAGGAATCATTCTTGTCTCTTCTACTTTTTTTTTTTTTCTGAAAACACTTGAGTAAAGAGTATATATTTGGGAAGAGATGAGAGGGAGAGTATTTTGAGTATTTTGTTGTGGCAGTTTTCCTCAGATTAAAGGTTGAAGCTGCTCTGAAAACATTTGTGGAAATAAAAAAAAAGGAAGGTAATCAAACTGACATTTGCAAATAAAAGCGGTGAAGTACTGATGCAGTAAATGACACAATAGAAGGCTTGGAAGATTACGACAATGATGACTGATGCTTTGTGTTTGTAACAGCAAAAGTGGTGGAACTGGTACGGATATTTATATAATATTATGATACAAGAACCTTTAAGCATGAATGACCTAGTGAAATCAATTATATTTATGAAATATTTATATTTTTTAAAATAAGCAAATACTTCCCTTATGATATGATCAGAGGATCTGAAAGATACATTCTGAGTGAAAAAATCCAGAGATCAAAATAAGGAAGAAGTCATGGTGTCCATCTGCTCAATAAATTTCCACTCTGATAATTTTAAAACAGTAATCTTACTATTTTTCACTCTCTTTTTTTTTAGCATTATAAATTAAAAACCCACCTTTGTTCTAAGAAACTTAGGAACAGAAAATTCTCCATATTTTCCTTTTTCTGACAGATAGTAATGAAAACTGCTAGCCTTTACATGATGTCATTAGTAAGGTAGCACACATACACTCAGAGTTTTTAATGCCAATCATTGGTTAATGAATACATGAATGGTTAATGAATACATGATTCGTACTTGTGACTCATATACAATTGAATATTACTTAACATTGTGTTTCATGTTTTTTATTTACTGTGTCACATACATTTCTTTTTTTCCCTGTGAAGAGTAATTAAAAATAAAGTGTCACAGTGAAGGAAATTCAGGTATATGTTACAAACCAGCATGTCTTCTGATGTCATTTAGTACTCAATACACCAATGCTGCAGAGTGACCTTATTATGGGTCACATAGGAGTACAAAAATTTTCTTTGTTATTCTAGTTCAGCTTCCTTTCTGTGGTGTGCAGAAAGGTGCATATGAACATAGAAGGCATTAGGGTGGAACATGGGTTTAGGTAGAGCCACAGCTGGTCAAAGTAAATGATTGAAACAGCATGTGCTCTAGAAAGCAAATGAGAAATATTACACCTGTGAAATAAGAGAGTTTGATAATGCCACATTTTCAGAAAATATTTCTAATGCTTCAATACGTTTAGAAGAAATGGGACAGGAATATCCAGGGTACATTAATAATGCTCAAGATAGAAATGTATATGGACCATTCATCTTCACCCACAGTTATCCAGTAGTGTTACAAAAACTATTTAAGGTGTAGTTTGCATTGGTTAAACCTTTAAGAAACCTTCAGGAAAACTTCAGACAGTAAAATAGTACTGAAAAGTTAAAAGTTGAGGGCAAATTGCAGTTCCATGTATCAGTCTTGGATGGAGGCAGCTGCATGACATATTTCATCTCATCAGACTCTACCCACAGGGTATCATAAAGAATCAACACACAGGAACAGAATTTTGTGAAAATAAAAGATAGCAGGGGAATACACGAATCTTTTCTGAAATGTCAGTTCAAATCCATGGTGATTTTTTGCACACATTCCTTTTTCATCTGTCTTGCTTTGTTCTTCTGAGATGTGTCTTAATTATTTTACAACTATGAGGTGAAGGAACAACATGTTTTTGCTCAGCAGAGAAGTAGAGAAGTAAAAGGAGTTTATAGACAGATTATATAAGGGACTAGCAGAATTCCTTTTTCACCCTCCATGAAAAATACAGCAAGAACCAAAATAGAAATAGAATGTGTTTCAATATTCACTCTGTGGGAAAGCCTGAAATCCCAGGTCCCTTAATCATCTATCAAACATCTGCCTTGTGAGTGAAACAATATTAATAGAACTAGTATTTGAATGCTATTACGTGATGATGGAGGGTCCAAAGAGGAACAGAAATAGAAAGAAGCTGAAATGGTCCTTGCTAAAATGCAAATGATATTGAAACATTAGATCCACAATATGCCTCAATCTTCCCTCAAATACTTACTGTAGACATTAGGATTTATTGGCCACCTTCTTACCTAGGAAATAAATGACAAAAATAAAATGATGATGGAAAGAATCAAAGTATTCAATTTTGTCACATAATTCTGTAGCTTTCTTAACAATGCAGGCCCCTTTTCTAAATGACATGTTACAAAGTCAGAAAAAAAACCAACTCAGGGACACAGGGCAAAGCAGGATTACCTGTTCTGCCACTAGCTTTGTACATCTGCAAAGTCTCTGCTAATTTCATTCTCAGATGGACTGACAAAGATACCATGAAGGAATAGTGGAAAGGGGAGGAAAAGAGTCTAGTTACAGTTTACCCCTATTTACAATTGATAGTACCTTCCAAAAAATATCTGAGTTGAAACTAGTAAGGAGAAGTTATCATGTCATATGTATTAGTAATAAGTTTTTTCCTGGTTTTAGAGGAAAGGAGGAAAACTGGAAGTCTAGTATGCGAAGTAGAAACAATCAGAAAATCAAGTTTTCTTCTTTGTGTGGAAAATTCCACTTTCTTCCTTTGGGTAATGAATGTAATCTCTAAAAGACAAAACATGGAAAAAAATCTTTAAAAAATATTTTATTTCAAATAAAGTAAATTTATAGTACCTTTTTTGTTTCCATAAGAGAGTATTGAACTTTTAATGTGTTATGATGTTATACTTAACATGACACATAATATAAAATTAGCCTTCAGTATAATGAGTCACCAATAATGCTATATTAATTAATGTTATGTTGTTATATTATTTTACATTAAATAATAAAAAGTATAATATACAACAAAATATAGAGAAGAAATGATTCAAAATCAAGGTTTTTCCTTACTGAAATGAAACATTTCTGCATTGTCAGTTATGAAAACAATAGTTTATATCTTTAAGTGAATTAAATTTTTACTCAACACTGGTTATAATTGTAGCCAAATTATTTAGTTATACTATATGATAAAGTACAATTATAACTGAGACTAAAACATAGTATTGGTCTTAAAGGATAATTTAGCTCTTAAACATATCTTTAAAGGTGGGGCAAAAATTAAACAGAAGGAAAGGCAATCAAATGCATTCCAGACACACTTTACATCTGCTAAGGAGGTCCATGACAAAGTCTGAAGTAATTACTATAGTTTCCACTGTTGTTAATATCCCATGGCAGAACTTGATTTTTTTCTTTCTAGCCTTCTACTACACATGTTTTGAGAAAAAGACTCCTGACCTATCACAGTACAGTAGAAGATAGGATGCTAAAGTGTCTCTTACAGTATGAGGATAATTCCAATGCTTCTTTTTCAAAAACACATTTAAAAGGTGACCAACTCCAGCTTTGTTAACTCTCAACTTATTTTCAGAGACAGATTCCCACTTGTAACTCTCTTGATGTAGAAAAGTGAAGCAAGCTGAAGAAATCCTTCTTAGTAGCTTTTCTTCTAGTAAATTTGCCTGTGGCTATTGCACACTAGGTACTTACTTGTGCTTGCTAAATTGTGCAAGGCTAGACTGGATCAACATAAAAACTTGTATCAATACTGAAGAGATATCAAAAGTGGCAGGGACATAGCAGGTGGCATTCCAAAGTAACATAGATCTACTAATAATAGAAGAACATTACATATTTCAAACATCACAAAAATAATCCAAAGACCATGCATGAAGGCCAGAGATTTTTGGTGTTGTGATACTGGTTTGAGATTTTTTTATGAGACATGAAACAGAACACTTACCCACCTGTGGTCATTAAAAACATAATGGCACATTCTGCAAAAGTTGTACAGAAACCATGCAATTATATTCTAACTACATGTCTACCGCAGTTCTGTTTAGACACGTTTGCTCATTTAATTACTTTTTTCTCTTTGACTGCTAAGTATGGTAATGTGTAAAATTTAAGGTGTCTGCCTTTCTTTGATAACAACATTGTGTATAACATTGCTTATCTATTCATTATAATCAGAAGGGAGTTTTATGATATACATTACTTTATAAGCTAATTATTTTCAAAAGTCAGTTCCTCAAGGTATTTTTTAAGGAGGAACTGGTTTACCCAGAAGCTTTCAGTATCCTTTCATTTCTGAAGATTAAAATTTAGCCCTCAATGCAATAGCAACAATGATTTACTGTGAATAAAACATGATCCCATCTAAATACTGGATGACATTTCCACATCATACAACCATGCCTCAGATTTTCACAACCACATCTCAGAGGTAGCCTAATGAGAAGAATAGCATAGAAGGCTGTCCTGGTGAGTTAGAGCAGAACAATTCTGTTTGGTGATTTTACTTTTCAACTCAGTCTCTTCTAACTAACTGCACTTTCTGAAGTTAAGGGCATATTTTTGCCTCCAGCAGTGATAACACTCCACAATTAGTGTTACTAAACACGAGAAAGGAGCGGACAGGGCAGGTGACCCTAAATTGACCAATGAGGTATTCCTTCCCATATATTTCATATTTGGTATTGAGCTGAGGGATCATGAGGGGCAAGTTCTCTTCTTCAATGGCCAGCATCAAAGGAGGATTTTGTCCTTTCTGCGTTTCTGCCTTTCTGTCTTCAATCTCTATGTGTTCCTGAATCCAGTTCCAGAATCCACTTCCTGAATCTGGTTCCTGTCTGCCGCTGAGTCCAGTTTGGGACTTTCCTGGTGCCTGCTTCACATAATCAGTGGTGCTGGTGATGCAATTGCCATCGGGAGAAGGGGGGGGAGGGGGAAGGGGGGGTGTTTGGTTTGATGTTGCCTTTATAAATATTTGCATATATTCAATTTTATTATTGTTTTCATTAAAGTTTTTCTAGCTTTCTTTTCTAATCAATAAGTCTCTCCCTTATTCCTTTTCTCTTCCCCTTTGGGAGGGGTTAACAGAGACAATCTGTCTCTCTCTCTGAGGTCTAGTGTGGGGCCTTAACACTTAACCTTGACATGGGCCAAAACTGAAGGACTGATCTGCAAACACCTGTTTGAAGTATACTTTGCTGTAGCAAGTACTATTAATACTTCAAGAGCTCAAAGTTCATGTAATTGTTCTAAATATTATCTAACTTTTCAAAGTGAACACATGAAATAAGACACTTTTTCTAGGATCTGCCAGCCTGAAATTATACATCGTGTGCTCTAAAATAAGATTCTTACAAATCTCAAAATCAACTCCAGTTTAGCCTATAAATGGTTGCAAATTCTCTTTCCCCTTTGCTGTCCTTTGCAGAGTGAAACATGAACCGTGGGTAGTTGTTGCATTGCACTTTAGAAGGTAAAACTGTTTCTGGGTTGACAAAAAAAAAATGTAAAAACCTGGTATCTTTGAAGCAAAAGTAATAGACGGAAATACTTCATGGGACTATATTACTGTATTTAATGTTAGCATCCACAGATGTAACATTACATACATAACTGTAACATTACAAACAGAGCAGGTTATTTTAGAAATAAACTGGTAACAATGGAAAAAAACAGTGTTGGTTTTATAAAATCAAAATGGCATCAAATTTATATGTGTATACAATTTTAAGAAAATCTGTATATGTAATTCCACTGATTTCAAAGACACAATATGAATTTGCTCCAGCAGAGGGTTTTGTCTTATACTTTCATGATTCACATTTTAAATTCCAGAGAAAAGCATATATATTTAGTATATTCTTATTTAAAAAAAAAAAAAAAAAAAAAAGGATATTTTAAAGCCCCATGGATTTTCTCCTCAGTTTCCCCACCATTCCAGTGTAGCAAATAATAATTTTGTTGATGGAGGTTTTTCTTTTGTACTCCTGAACTCTGCATACTAGTAAGCGTCCCTTGGTTTAGTAAGTAGTGAAGACTCAAAGAGAGCATATAAATAAACTTATAGTGTACTTTACCCTGCTTTTTATCCTGAAAAAAGGATCCCAACACTAGAAAGTAAGACACACTGAAGTAAAAAATTGAAAAAATTCTGAAGATAATACTTCACAATGAATAAAGCAGGTGTCTAGATATGATTTAGGTTCTATAGTTTGCTTTGCCAGTTATTATAACAGATTTGTAGTAGTGGATCTGTAGAATTTCTGCCAAGGTCCCAACATCTACATTTGATGTGTTTTGGATTTGCTGCACCCTAGACAAATGGACTGACCATCTGTTAGTGCTTGAAGTGCACTAGATACATTCCTGCAGGTTATCTTCCAAAACTGTTTCATAAAAAAGGAATCTAACACACTCCAAGATTGCTTCTTAATGTGAGCCAAAGCAGGATAAATCAGGATATCTGGGAGATCCACTTTAGAAATGCAACCTGATTTGAAGCAAAACACTGATGAGGATATACTCAAAGTCAATCAATATCAGTAATACCAAAAGGCAAATGCTGAGTTGCTGTTTTATGTATATATGTGTTTATGTGTGCTGGTCTTAAATCTTCCTACCGAATTTTATGAATCTACTATGGCATCCATATTGAAAACATAATACACAGAGGAATGGAGTTAATAATTCCATAGGCTGATTCAGCCTTATACCTGAATCGTCTTTTGGAGATATAACTTTGACTATAAACTATCATCTAAGTCAAAATTTCCTCTAAATCCCCTCTTAAGCAACCTTGTTGCACATCTCAAGTAAAATACCACTCCCAGTACCAGCAGTATGCAAAGTACTTTTCTGGTATAAAAGCTGTGGGGCAAGATGCTGAGTGTATACATGGTCTTTACTGGAAAAAAAAACAAAACAAACTGTGGTCAGATATGGGGAGCAATTGACAATTATTTTTCTTCCACTACTTCTATTCCATTATCACTGATTTTCATTCAATATTTTGACTTGCTCATTCTGTTTGAATATTATGTATTCTGTTTCAAAGTAACTCTGAAATTAACAGCAGCAGTATGTTCTCCCCTCTGTTTTCTAGATAAAATATTTTTCACCAATACATTTATTAATAATAATAATTTTTTTAAAAAGAGATCCACAAAAAAAAATCCACACAGCCTCACATCATTTATCAACAGTCCTGGCTGACTGGGGAGGTGCCAGATGACTTATGGCTGGCCAATGTGACTCCCATCCACAAAAAGGGCCAGAGGGACCATCCAGAGAATTATAGGCCTGTCAGCCTGACCTCGGTACC
>JANHGA010189494.1:0-10494 GCA_027560355.1 Halcyon chelicuti
TGGGATGAGGGCACACCAGTGCTTGCAGGGCACGCTCTGAGGCTATTCCAGTTCCCCTCTCCAGGCCCCGTCTCCAGCCACCAGCTGTCCCTCGAGGCAGGGCAGACTTCGGTTTTGCTTCCATTTGCATGTCAGCAAAATGCACAGGTCCTGAACCAAATGCCTGTCACCAGCACAACTTTGAAGACAGTGTTTTAAGTCCTTTCTGAGATTTAGGGAAAGTCATTCCTTTGTCATCTGAAATCTGTTCAAACTGCTTCTTGTTCGAAAACCTGACTGCAAAATAGGTAACAGCGGGTTTGCTGGGTATTCGACAGCCCTGTTTGGATCCTCCACTGTATTAAGAAGATGCATCTGCTGCCACAGCTCCCTGTACTAGAAAGAGTCAATTACAGAAGGAAATTAGAAGCTGACATGAAGGTCAGAGAGGAGGTTTGCAAGGGAAGGGAAGCTCTGAAGTTACACAGCTATTGCAGTTAAGGTCTGATAGTCCTTCTTCCACAGGTCACAGATGCTGTGGCAGTTTTGATAAGTGTTTTAACTTTTATAACAGATCTATCAAGGATGGCCCAGGCAGAGGAAAGAGTTCTCTTCACAAAAGCACTTACAAGAAAGGAGTCAAAAAGTTCTTTCAACTTCCTTAACCTCACCAAATCTGGGTAATTCAACTGCCACTCTCAGCCTCCAAGTTCTTCTAGAAGCACTTTTAACATTTGCGAAACCTGTATCTCTGCTGTCACATTTGAGAGAAAATTTAGTTTCAGATCTCAGCATGAAAACTCTTGATTTAGGATGCAAATCACAAGAGGATACATCACATTAGAATTCTTCTAGGACAGATTTAATGCCAGCTGACCCCCCACTGAAACTGTAAAAGTATTTCATATTCCAAATCCCTGTATTTCAGTAGTGTGCTGCATAAAACACTCACCGTGTTCAACACAAAACTGGTTTTGCTCTGTTTGGAAGTGGGTGAGGCGATACCACAGGAGAGCACTGCAGTGGTGGTAAATGAGGCAGTGCCACCAAAAGCCTTCTAAACAACAAAAAGGAGTTAAAAATTACAGCAAGCTTACACTAACAGATTTGTCTCAATAAACCCATGTGTGGTCTTACCCTCCATTCTTACTACTGAAAGGAACTGGCTGCTGGATCATACGAGGAACTGTTTTTCCATTATTACAAAGCTCCTGACAGAAGCAGAACTCTGGAGTTCTTTCTGAATGACAAATCCTCCCTTTTCCTTGTAGCTGAACAGAATAACCTTTGCATTTTTCCAACAGCAGTACTCACTGTTGCAGGATTGGCATGTGGAAGATCGGCACCTCAAAGCATCAGACAGATCTACAACATGGCACAGTCAAGGTCTGGATGACGTGCAGATCAGTTTCTCCGTAAAAAGGTAAAATAGGGAAGCCTGTCAGGTGCAGATAAAGCGTGGAGTGTGTTGTAAGGCAAACAGCTAAGGAAGGGATCCTGCCTGCAGCAGCAGAGAGGGCAGGGTGACTGCAGGAGTAGATTTGCAATCTAGAGAAGAATTCGGGGTTTTTTTAAGCATCAGAAAGCAGAGTCAGAGGAAAAGTGTTATAAAATGATACCCGACAGTCCTTAGGAAACACCAAGGATGAAAGGTAATGGCTGCTTCAAATAAGCTCAAATAAACAGTTAAGATCTCCGAACATCTAAACAAGACACAACCACTCAACCCCGCAGAAAAGCCTCCCAGAACAGGAGAAATGGGCTCCATAAGAGCACAGACTTGAGCTGAGGAAGATTCATCCATTGAGAGCAACACCTCTCAAACAAGATCAGTCTGTATTGTGCTGCAACCACTGCTCAGGCCTTCATGGTGACAGTTTGTGACTAACGGGGCTGGAATGAAGTCATTGCCTCACCAGTTGGATACTGGATGCACCCTCCCTTTTTCCATGCTCTGATAACCTTGCCACTGACACTGCCTTTTGATCTGGCCCCTCTCTGTACCCATGCTGAGGTCCTCACCGAGGAACACCACATCCCACATGGAACTTAAAGCTCCTTGCCATCCACCGGAACAATACAGAAGTGGCGAAAGAGCCCAATCATTTAAATTCAGCAATCTGTTCCAAATCTGCAAGAGCCTCTGTGGAAGAGTGACTGAGAGTTTGTCGTTATAAGCGAGCAGAGTGCTCTCTGCTGAAACAGAGCCTCGGAGCTGATTAAGGCCAAGTGCCCTAATGTCCTGAAGGAAAGCCAGACAAGCGTGTTTTCCTCACACCTTCCATAATGTCCTGGGTGAACACTAGACGTCACCAGAAGGCAGAAAGTGTGCTCATCTTCAAGAGCAGCGTCCGTCTGAAACGCTAATGCACAGGAGAGCTGAAAAGCACTTTACAGCTCGTTCAGAAGTTCAGCTGTCAAGTCTGTGGAGGCTCTTCCTGCTTATTGTAACTTTTTGGTGTTTTTCTTACTTTACAGGTAGCACGCAGAGTATCTAAAAGCCTCCTCTCCCTCTCGCAAGCAGTCCGGCACATCTCCCTGGAGCCCTTTCTCCTCGGAAAGGCAGCATCAGCTTGTTGAAGCCCTCAGACCACATCAGGGAGGGGGAAATTAAATTTACCTGGTCTGTGATACGGCCAAGGACAGGAGGAGGTCACGACTGTCCCAATAAGTGGAGTAACACCAGAAACAACCCTTCTCATTCCACCAAGTCTTACGGAGATACTAACAGCTACAAACACCTCAGAGCAGGAGGCACAGCAGAGGTAGTATTTGCTGTAAAGTTAAACTGAGCTCTAGGTCCAAAAGGCATTCTTTACCCCAGATGTCAAAACAAAGCCACCTTAGCATCATCCCAACAATATTAGAGGGGCATTTCAGAGCCAGATCAGCAGGGTCATATCCCACACTGCTGCTGCAGAAAGATGGATGTACTTACTGTAATGGCAACGTCAAGATGCGAGAGACCATGCTACACAGGTGCAGCTGAAATTACATCAAATTAGGTGGGTCCAGTGTGGGTCATTCAGGATCTTTCCTTCTGTGCTGGAATAAACCAGTTTAATTCCCACACAAAGCCCTGATCCTTTATTTTACAACTCATCTTGGCCATGGCACCTTCAGCCACCAAACTTGTCAACAACAAAAAAAGGAAATACAGCACCAATTCTATACCAGAACACTACAGTGATTAAACACATTAGATCTTCACTTTATATAGATCCTTCTCCAAGAGTTAATGCTCAAAGTTAGTTCTTAACTATTATACAATCAGAAGAAACGAGAGTTTAATGAAAAATCCCTTGCATGGTAATTAATGGGTTAGTATTCAGACCCCACACAGAGCATATGCAGCCTTGAGCAGTGGGCTTCTCCTCAACCCCAACACCCCCCATCGTCTTTAACTTTGAGGTCTTGTTTTCAACCTTGAAGCATTGATCTTGTGCAATCAGAAATGGCTAAACAGTGTCAATTCCTTGGCTGGCCCAGGACCAGAGAGTCACTTCTCATCCCAGCTGACTACAGACTAGCACATTTTGTCAGCTCTGTAATTTCAATTAAGATTTATAGATATTACTGACAATAGGAATAGGATGGGGGTGGGGGGAGGAAAGTACTCAAACTACTGTGGGAGCCTTTTAACTAAGCTCTAAATATACCCAGGCTCACATAAAAGCATTTAATTTACTGAGTAAATGAATTCTCATACATGGTTCAAAATTCTAATTGAGCAGAAGCAGCTCTAGGGTCAGGCAGGGCGGTGCTGGAAACACTTTGTCGTCTCCCTGCTCCACAGAAGTGGGAAGCCCACTGAGGGCTGTCCAAAGCACTTGGCCTTACCGGGAATCGTGCTGCTTTGTTTGCTGTGCTGGCTGTCCTCCAGTCTCACATGGGAGCAGCAGATCTATTTTTCCTCAAAAACTTGAAACTTCCATTAATAGAACACAGGCTTGATCATGACTGTGGTGCAGTATCAATAAAATTTTCCATGAGTAACAGAAGAGCTGACCTTCTATAGGGAATGAGCACTCGGAAGAAACAGCAACGTGAAGCAATGGTATTTTGTTCTCTTGTGCGTCCCAGTGTTGGTAATGGGGGACAGAAGCAGGACAGGCAGGGGCAGATGAGACAACAGTAATATTTGATGGATACTGCAATTTCAAATGAAGGAAACAACAAAAAGGATTAAATTAATCTGGGTGGATCAGAAGCCAAGGAAAAAAAATAGAGTACAAACACAGTTTTATGAATACCGGCAGGAACCCGTAAATTGTACATTTTTAACTGTTCAGGGATGTAATGAGGCCTTTCCCCACTAAGTGTTATGGAGCTCATTCTGCATTATAAAACAGAAACAAAACTGTCCAACTGAACAGAAGGAGCATAAGGAGACCGATAAATGTTCTTGGGAATAACATTCAGTGTGCCAGGGAAAGCGTGTAAGCAGACCAAGGTGTTGTGGTCAGTGACCTAAAGGAAAAAAAAAGGCAGTGCAGGAAATGTGAGCACCAGAGCTCTGTGCTGCAGTGAGAAGGGGAATAGGACAGGGAGGCTGCGTCAGGTCTAACAGCACCTTGGGCCTGCCCAGTCTGCCTCAAGCACGCCTGTCAGGGAACAGCCACAGCACCTGTACCTCCCTTGCCTGACAACAACACGGTCCCGCTCCTTCCGCCAACCACGTGAAGACCTAGTATCACAGCAACAGACACCATAATACACACAGCACCTTTTAGCCCTCTTTCTCTGGGACCCGTAATGTTAACTAGGCGAAAGACCTGCTTTCATTCAGGGGCAGAGTTCATTCCATGACCAAAAGGATCCTTAGTTCTGGGTGCAAGACTAACACAAAGGACCTTCACGCAACACGTATTGCAGAAGCTCAGTCTCTAATGATAATTTTGGAAAGATCAGCTGACTCCTGTCTTTGGGTTGAGTCAGACACTCACTGTTCCTGTATTTCTTCATCAGCTTCAGTTCGCTCAACTTCTTGCTTCCGTCAGCATTTTCAGTCACTGGGATCCCTCCAGCCTGTGGCTTGGTGTAGAAGCGATGCAGGAAAGGTCAGGAAAGGCCATTCCTGATCAATATTTTTCCTGTTGTTTTCCAGAGATGTGCTATGCCTTTTAGTGGTTTTTCTGCCTTAACTCCTGTCAGCCAAGCAGATAATGCAGGGGGAGCAAGATACACAAACACGGTTCTTTTTAAGTACATATAACTTACATAGAGGTCAAAAAGCACCAGCAGTACCACAGGAACCCGCAGCAGCGGGGCTGAGCGCAGGTTTCTGCACACTGAAGAAAACGTGCATCTAACCCAGCAACTGTTCACCACATAAAAACAGTCTTGCCAACGAGGCAGTTGGAACAGATCTGGCCAGTTGGGTTTGCCTGGGGAGTGAGATGTGGCTTGTCTAACAAAACTCAGCATTTTCTCAGCTGGGTCTTTTAAGAGGAAGCACTAAGCAGGTTTTGGCATACGGAGTTTTACCAACAGTAGCTCTCCTTTGCAATCCAGGTCAGCAGACATCAGCTGTTACAAACACCGCTGGGATTACACCGACTTCCATGGGGGTTTCATTAGAAACTGTACCAGGGACCTCAATGATTGTTTGTGGCAGAACGATGCAGGAAAACTCCCATTACTGAAGGAACCACGCACTCAAAAGTTGTTCACAACAAAATATGTGGAAAGAAATATAAAAATCTATAAATGTTTCCAAACAAATAAAGGCCAGAGACAGTATCATTCACTGTGACATTTGCTGACATCCCCAAACCTGCAAGTTACATGAGCAAAACCAGAGTCCTCCCTACTCTACTCCCTTAACAAGTCAGGGTCAGCTGTTAGCCCTCAGGAGATGCTGCAGCTTGAAACAAGAGAGAGCATTTGAGATTCAAAGAAAGAGCAAATGATCTGTGCAAATTCTGTATTCAACTGGCAAATTATAGTATTACAGCAAGACTGCAAGAACACTTTTGAAGAAATAAAGGAACAGCACAAATACTAAGCCTGAAATGATATAGCCCAGACAACAGGCTGGTTGCATCAGACAGGAGTGGAGTAGCGAGTCTCAGAATGGGAGGGGTTGGAAGGGACCTCTGGAGATCATCAAATCCAACCCCCCTGACAGAGCAGGAACACCCAGGGCAGGCCACATGGGAACAGATCCAGGTGGGTCTTGAAAGTCTCCAGAGAAGGAGACTCCACAGCCTCTCTGGGCAGCCTGTTCCGGGCTCTGTCACTCTCAGAGTGAAGAAGTTTTTCCTCATGTTGAGGTGGAACTTCATGTGTTTCACCTTGCTACCATTACCTCGTGCCGTATCACAGGGCACCACTGAGAATGCCATCAAAGGGGCTGCTACCATCTATCGTCCACATCACACCAGGCACAGAATTAAAATTAGTAACTGGAATGAAAATTGGCGCAAACTGGCAAAAGGCCTTGTAGCAGTAACCACGTAGGATAAACGTTTAATCAGAAACCAATGGCTGAACTAAATAATAATGAAAAAAATTCAAATCAAACCTTTGAGAAGAAGATGAACTCCTCTCTCTGTTTAGAAGGCCAAAGAAGATGACCTGGATGCTGTTAGACAGAGAGCAGCAGGAAGCAAGGACCAGTATTGATCAAGCGAAACCACCGTATTGATTAGCATTTTTGTTGTATTCGATTCACACTTTTGGTTTCTCTAACTCAGTGTTCTAAAGCTGACAGCAACACTAAACCTTTAAGAATGAAGATTATAAAAATAAATAAATAGAAACTCTTAGTAGCCAGATGATCTGTCCCTAATGCGAGTCTCACGCTACTGCCAAACACTTAAGAGCAGGTTTAGATGAGCTACCGACTACAGCATCTTTGCAATTAGATTTGCACTGCTCTTGTTGCTAAGTACAAACCAAACCCTCCCACTGCTTCTCTTCTCCCAGATACACTCTTTAATTACAACACATTATGGCTACAGCAATAAAACACCCAGCTTAATAGGCTGTACAGGTTCTTTTTTTCCTGAACTGATATTTTTAAATTTAGGCTTCTATAAGAAATACTAATAGTAGGTCACAAACCAGAGTATCATCAAACACACAAAAAGCTCAAAAGAAAATTACTTAGAGAACATCTATTAGTTGTCTAAGCTCTAGTTCTACAAGACACTGAAAACATCATTGGTATTTTCCACATGAATCACATAAAGTCTGTACCCGCCAACGTTCATCTGTACTCAGCAGAAATCTGCACACACCAAACCGTAGTTTCCCCTCTTCTAAACCCTACAAATGCTCCAAGGAGCATGTCAACCTCGAAGTCACTCTGGCTACATCATTAACTCTTACAAGCACATTATAACAGATTATTTACACCCAATTCACCACATAAAAATCAGCAGCAGAAGAGCCGTTAAGGTTATTTTTGTAAGTCTGACAGGCCGTCCAATATTCTAGCCAGTCTTGAATCAGTTCTAGCTGAAATTAGATCTAAACACCAAACACCCACCTTTTGTAAGGCTATTTGTAGATTTTAACTGAACAGACTTAAGTGAAACTTAAAATTTTCTAATTTTCTCAGGCAACCATGGTAAAGCAAACTTAGGGGGGGAGGGGGTGTTGGGGATTTTGGGTTTTTTAGGGTTACAGTGGCTGTGAAAGACCGAAGACATTGTCCAGACAGTGCCACCACTTCTCAAAAGCACCAACTACCACCTGCTGTTATTCACAATGTGTTGTATTCGCTCTCATCAGCGCTCAGCTCCAACACTGAAAATGCCCAGCAACTGGTCCCGCATCGAAGGGCCACTGAAAATGCCCAGCAACTGGTCCCGCATCGAAGGGCCACTGAAAATGTCCAGCAACTGGTCCAGAACTGAAAGCAGCTTCACCTTCTCCTGGCAACCCTTTCACAGCCCCAACAAACCAGGGGCTCCCACTGGTAATTTATCTGCTAATCTTTATAACATTGTGCATTTGCTAAAGCCAGTGCCCAGCTCCAAAACCAGAAACGTCCAGACATTACTCCCCCAGGAAAGGTGCCAGCACCAAATGCTGTTGCTGGTGCCCACCTTCCCTCAGCAGCCCCTTCACAGCCAAATATTTCCGTATCATTTAGACTTTAGTTTTGAGGGTAAACATCTACTGAGACACCTTGCTATCTGTCCTTCCTTCCTTATTGTTCCCTATCAAAATGACAGAAGCCTAACTTTTGTAAACAGGCAGAAGTGATGGATACTCCTCCCTGTGATCTATTTGACAGCTTTGCTGTGATAAAAAATGTGACGTTTTCTTGCTTTCCTTGATAGCTTAAGAGAGAAACTGCAATTCACCAAGGAGATGAAAATATTAGTTATCAACAGGCTTCCATCTGATGTTGCAAAATTGCAAAACCTCTCTCCAAAGGCTTAAATCAGCAAGGTGGGAAGGAAGAATAAAAGACCGTGAAGACAAACAGTAATTACCAAAGGCAGCGTAATTAAAATAGGCCTGAGACTGCTTGAAGTAAGCATGAAAACATTGGCCAGAACAGGCCCATTAGGACAGATTCATTCTAATAAGGGTTAATAAACAAGGGGAGAGGGGGAGCCTGGGAGAAAATCTCAGCACAGGCATGAAAAATCTGCTGCTGGGGAGAAGGGAATTGAAGGGTTGGGTGTACTGTGAGACACTGATTGCTGAGTCCCAGTATCTCATCTAACTGTCATCAGGTCCTTCGTTCCAAGGAAACATGGTACATCCCAGGACTCACCCACCTTATAACAAAGAAGAGAAAGACAAAATTATTTGCTAGAACAGGTGTCATCTGCCTCCCAGCTACTGCAGGTGACAGATTCTTCTACAGAGCGGGCAGGCAGGCTCTGTCCCGTTATAGTGGTCACCCACCATCTCCAGATGTTCACCAGGGTTTGGACATAGCACCAATTCACCCTGGCAATCCACACCAGGATTTCCAGCTGTGTAAGACTCTTGCCTCAAAAGAGAGGGAGGATTAAAATGAAGTAGCGAATGAGCAAAAAGTTCACAGGAAGTTAAAGGTTCCACAGGATTTCTGAAAAATAGCTTTGTTGAAAAAAGTATCTTCCCTGCCTTGCATATTGCCCGTGTGCTGCTCGCAAACCAGATTTTCCTGGCAGCAGGTAGAGGTGCACATACTGAGTGTAAGCAGGCAGCACGGACAGACGCAGCCCTTTGGTGCTAGAAATGCAAAAACAGAAACTCCAGAAGTTTTAGTTCACATACAATGCACTCCAGCAACATGTCTCATTGTTTATGCCTCAGTTTCCCCATTAAAAAAAAAATTTAAAACCAAACCCCAATAGTCTCTTATCAACCTTGCGACATAAGAAATAAATCCATGAATATTTCCAAGGTGAAGAGATACTGTGAGGACACAGGTTTAGGTTCAGATGCGTTTTCTTTATGTAGTGGCGTATTGATTTTAGTGCAGTGATTTTTAGTGATTTCTTACTTACTGATTGTAGGCTTCCACTGGCCTTTTACTGTGATACCAATCCAGAGCCAATACAGCTAAGGGAAGTAAACTAAAGGGAGTTCTTTCTGACCCTGAATCAATGCAGCTGTCTGGTTTCAGGTGATGGAGCAAAATTTTGTGTACCATTGGTGTTACTTTTACTGGGAAAAAGAGTTTTTTCAGAAGTCATCTTAGTTCCTTCTAAATCTCTAGTGCCTTGACGCAATATATATTTTACACAGAACTATTGAAATTTAACCCTGGACAAGCTGTGGATTTCTCTCAGCCCGCTAGATACACCCGAATTGCTGATCACATTGGCTATTTCACATAAATAAACGTCAGATGGAAATAGGAAAAAGCCATATCTGTTCAACAAAAGTAGATACAGCTTTAGAGGGTCTGAATCTAGGGCAGTATCTGCCTTTGTAACAGCTGAAAGCCAGAGAAAAACTTCAACACTCAAAGAAAGAGCAGGGCAAGGAACCTTCTTTTACTTCTAAACCAAGCTTTTTTTTTTTGAGAAATAACAGACATGGCAACTTTAAAGCCCTTCTAGTTTCTTTTCAGAGCACAGCCAAACTTTGAAGTCTCATCCCGAGAACCTATACACAAAAAATATGACACAGCCTGGAGTGGCAAACCACTCTGCTTTGCCCCGCGCTATTCCTCTGTGCTTGTCACAGCGGGGCTCCTGCCAGCACCACTCAGCTTGTGCTGGGAAACATCCACGGCAGCCCCACAACAGCAGCAGCTGCTGCCACCTTTGTTTGCAGCCCCATCCCAAGCAAAATAAAGTCTCATGCTCTGAACTCTGCTCTGGTGAGACCTCACCTGGAGTGCAAGGACAGAGACCTGGTGGAACATGTCCAGAGGAGGCCACACAGATGCTCAGAGGGCTGGAGCAGCTTTCCTATGAGGACAGGCTGAGGGACTTGGGGTTGTTCAGCCTGAGGAAAAGAAGACTCCGGGGTGACCTAATAGCAACCTTCCAGTACCTGAAGGGGCTACAGGAAGGCTGGAGAGGGGCTGGTTACAAGGGCCTGTAGTGAAAG
>JANHGA010189495.1:0-10492 GCA_027560355.1 Halcyon chelicuti
ATTTAATCCAACCTTCCCACCATGGGCAGGGACACCTCTCAACTAGACTAGGTTGATCAAGGCCTCATCCAACCTGGTCTTCAACACCTCCAGGGAGGGGGCATCCACAAACCCTCTGGACAAGCTATTCCAGAGTCTCACCCCTCTCCTGCTGAAGGACGTTTTTCTAAGAGCAAATCTAAACATATTTCCCTTCGTCCTATCACTGGGCACTCTTGTGAAGAGTCCCTCTCCAGCCTTCCTGTACAATCTCTTCAGGTATTGGAAGGCAGTTATAAGGTCCTCACCAGAGTCTTCTCCAGACTGAACAATCCCAGCTCCCTCAGCCTATCCTCACAGCAGAGGTGCTCCAGGCCCTGGATCATCTTTGTGGCCCTCCTCTGGAGTTGTTCCAACAGATCTATATCCCTCTTATGGTGACGGCACCAGAACTGAGGTCTCACAAGAGCAAAGGAGGAGAATCACCTCTCTCGATCTTCTGGCCACACTTCTCTTGATGCATCCTGGATACGGTTGGCCTTCTGAGCCACATGAGCACACTGCCAGCTCATGTGGAGTTTCTCATCAATCAACACCACCAAGTCCTTCTCTTCAGGGCTATTCTCAACCCGCTCTGTACCCAATCTGTAATTGTACCTCGGAGTGACCCAGACCAGACGCAGCACCTTGCACTTTGACTTGCTGAACCTCAAGCAGTTTGCACTGGCCCATTTTCCAAGACTGTCAAGGTCAGTCTGGCTGGTATCCCTTCCCTCAGGTGAGTCCACTGCACCACACAACTTGCTCTGTTAGCAAACTTGCTGAGGGTGCACTCGATGCCATTGTCCCTGTTGCCGACAAAGACACTGAACAGCCCTGCACCCAGAACAGATCCCTGAGGAACTCCATTTGTCACCAGTCTCCACCTGGACATCAAGCCATTGATTACAACTCTTTGACTATGACCTTCTGGACAGTTTATGCACCACATTGTCCATCCATTAAATCCATGTCTTTCCATTTTAGAGACAAGGATGTCATGTAAGACAGTGTCAAATGTTTTGCACAGGTCCAGGTAGATTACTTCAGTTCTCTTCCTATATCAACCAGAGTTGTCATTCTGTTGTAGAAAGCCATCAAATTAGTCAGGCACGATTTATCCTTAGTGAAGCCGTGTTGTCTGTCACTGTTCACTTCATTATTTTTCATGTGCCTTAGTACAAATACCAGGAGGATCTGCTCCATGATTTTGCTTGGCACAGAGGTGACGACTGGTCTGTAGTCCCCTGGGTTTTCTTTGTTTCCCTTTTTAAAAATGGGCATTATGTTTCCCCTTTTCTAATCTGTGGGAACTTCGCCAGTCTGCCATGAGTTCTCAAATGTGATGGCTAGTGGCCTAGCAACTTCAGCTGCCAGTTACTTCAGGACCTGTGGATATATCTCATCAGGTCCCATGGACTTGTGCACCTTCAGGTTCTCTAGGTGTTCCTGGACCTGACCAGCTCCTACCCTGGGTGATTCTTCACTCTCCCAGACCCACACAGTGCCCTCTGTGACTTAGGTAGTGTAGCTCAAGTGATTACTAGTGAAGACTGAAGCAAAAAATACATTGAGTATTTCAGCCTCGGTGAAGAGGTGACTCTGGACAGGCCCCACATTTTCTCTTGTTTTTCTTTTTTTTTCTCTGACATACCTGTACAATGCTTTTCTGTTATTTTTAATGTCCCTGGACAGTTTGATTCCATCAAGGCTTTAGTTTTTCTAACCTGGTTTCTGGTTTCACAGTCTCCTTGTATTTACCTCAGGTTATCTGTCCTTGTTTTCACCCTTTGTGGATTCCCTGTTTGGGTTTGATTTTTGCCAGGAATTCCTTTTTCATTCATATAAGCCTCCTGGGATTTTTGTCTGACTTTTTCATTTTAGGGATGCGGTGCCTCTGAGTCTGGAGGAGATGATCCTTGAAATTCAACCAGCTTTCCTGGGGTCCCAATCCCTCTAGGTCTTCGTCCCATGTTACACCACCAATAGGTTCCTCAAGAGGAAAAGTTGTCTCTTCTGAAGTCAAGGGTTTTAGTCTTGCTGAGGGTCCTATTATTCTCTGCCCTTAGGATCTTATACTCCACCATCTCCTGGTCACTGCAGCCAAGGCTGCCCATGAACTTAACATTGACCACCAGCCCCTCCTTGTCTGTGAGAACAAGGTCTAGCATGACATCTCTCCTCGTTAGTTCCTCTGTCACTTGGAGGAGGAAGTTATCGTCACTACATTTCAAGAATCTTTTTCATTTCTTATGCCCTGATGAATTATGTCCATAGGGAAGGATAGTTGTGTTTTGTTTTTGAAATTTTCCTGAAAAATTCCTTTTACAAAATTATTAATCTTTAGAAGCTGAAGATTAAGCTTCAAAATAGTGTTTCTAGAAATGTTTTCCTTAGCTATTCTGTGTCTTCACAGCTACAGTTAAAAAAAAAAAATTAAAAAAAATCATCCTTGTTAACTTTAAGTAAAATAGAAATGTTGTTAAAAAAAAACCCAAACAAGTAGTTTTTCTTATTCTATCATGACATTTGTTTTCAAGTTATATATCATTCATAAAGTGGGAAGCAAATTTGTGTTTCAGGACTAGGAACTCTGTTTCTTGTGAAAGAAATGAATAAATAAGTAAATTTTCCCCAGATTTTATTCATAAAATTTCCTGGTCGGTGTTAACTAAAAATTGTGATGTTTCCTTTAAATAACTTTGAGTATTTTGAGTTGACAGCTGCCTGACATCTTATTTCAGTCATGTTACATGATCTATAATATAATTTTGTCCCTTTGCTTCATTTTTTTTATTACTGAAACTGATATTAAAAAAAAGTCAAGCAAGATCTATGATCCCTCCTTTGCTGAAGTACTATTTAAAATAAAGTTATTGTGTTCTTTTAATAGCAAAATAGTCAGTAGCTTTGCCAGCAATGGTATTGAAAGCTAATTGCTTGAACAGTGACATTCACATTTCTAAGATGAAAAAAATATTTTATTCTTCATTCTGCTTTTTTTTCAATGCATTAGGCTGTGAACACATAGATTATGTTTCATTATGCAGCATTTTTAATTTTTTTTCAATTTAAGCTCTCAAGTTTTCATAAAATCATAAAATCATTTTTGTTGGAAATTACCATTGGCGTATTATGGAAGATGGTAAAAAGTTGATAATACAATTTTACATCTGAGGGAGTGGAGAAGAAGATGGAAAGTCTAAATCCATAAATATTTCTATGGGAACTTTAAGCTAATACTACATTTTCTAAATAAACTTCTATGAACACATAGTTTATTAAGAAGAAAAAAAAAAGAAAAGAAAGAGTGTATGTTACATTTACATACTTTACACACTTCAACACACATTTTGTATCAGTGTTATTTTCCATTTCACATAAAGGAAGATTGAGAAAAAATATGTTCTAGGGTTAAGTTATCGCAAACACTTTCAGACTTGACTGAGGCAGATTAGTGTACTGATGTTGCTTGTGACTGCTCACTGGTGTCTATTTAATGTATGTTGTAAGGTGAAAGATGATGTTGTAAGGTGAAAGATTATCATTAGCATTTTTGCTTTTGCTACTTTAACACTAATTATGTGTAATTTTCTCTGTGTGCAGGGAAAGTAATTGTAAAACTGATTTTATTGTAAATATTAAATGTTATTAAAACTTAACCAGTAAATATTCACTGAAACCTCCTATTGTTTTAAATATGTTAATTGCATTATTTCATATGTATTTGCCTTCTAACTATATATTATATTATATTATATTATATTAAGATGATTTACTGTTTTAAGTACAAATTTTTTAAAAATCATGTTTACAGCTCAGAAGAGTAAAATAAATGAGTAAAATAAACTTATATTATTTAAGGAATTGAAAATAGCAACTAAAAATGTTCATTTGAAAGTTGGTTTTGTTTGTTTGTTTTTAATTAGCCTTGAATCAAGGCCTAACACAGTCAATAGTCAGTAATTCAGTACAGTACTCTGGCTTGGTTGAGTTGAGGGTCAACTTGATAATAAAATTTCCAGAGTAGAAACAGAAATTCCCAATTCAACTTTATTTCATTAAAACTCTTCTACTTACATTGAATTTATGACTCTTTTAGTGTTAAAAAGTACAAATATTTCTAAGGTTAACAATCAAAACCTGTAAAAAAATATGTATCAAAAGATATGACTCTTTTAAGTTTCTTTTGCTGACTCGAAAAAAAGCCCCATTAGAATTCTGTTGCTGTTAAAGTTGTTTGCCTTCACAGAAGAATATAATTGTTTTAGTTCCTTTAGTTCCTTTTAGTACCAACTGTGAACAGACTGCATCATTTAATTTTGTCCAAATCATATTTTCAGGGATAAACTCTGGTTTTAGTTTTATCTGATTACTTTTGGCTAATTTTTAATGTACATTTTTATCATGTTTAGCCTTTTAATTTTTTTTTTTAATAATTCTTTGGTTTTGTTACTCACCAAGCCATTTTAATCTTCTGTATATTTCCTCAGGTGCATGCAATCTAAATAAATTAGAATTCTTGTTACAAACCAGAGGAACAAAATTATTTTTCAATTTGCTTTTAATGTCTTATAACTCTTTCCTACAAAAGAGTAAAATATATTGTGAACACTGTGTTCATTATAAGTATTCCTCATTTCCTGACTTAGTACATACTAATTTTATTGTGTATTACCACATCTTGCTAATTACACTAAAAAGACTCCTATCCAGCACTTACCTTCACCTTATGGGGTTACCATAGTATGCTAGAAGTAAAACATGCTTTATGCACTAAGCAGTCATATATCTAAATAAAAGAGGAGTCATTTAAAGTTACAATAATTATTATCCAGAGTCATCAGATTAGACACTTTTTTTCTTTACCTTCTGCTACTGTGACATTTGATTTCTATGTTGCTTTAGAAGGTGGGGAGGTGGTAATGTTTCTCCAATAAAATTTTCCAAAATTTCATTTTAAAGAGGATTGAAGCCTGCTAATTTGTCCCTAATAGTTTACCTGTTTCACTCACTACTGTTCTTCAAAGTGCAGTTTTTTCACTTTTGCCTGAAGGTTTAAATAGCAGCAGCTTTGAATGTCCATCTAGTTAGAAACTTCATCTTTTTTTCCTTAACAGAACAGATAATGCACATCACATTATTTATTTGAAAAAGGAACAATTTTTCTAAACCCCATTTCTAAATGAAAATGCTTCATTTATCTATATGTATGTGTAGGTTTTGTAATTGAAAATGGATTAACCTCTGAGTAATGCCTAGATGCTAATATCTAATATTCATTAACTTATTTTTAAGAGGGTAGAATATTAGAATAATTGACAATGATACAAAACTGTAAACACTATGGCTGTTTCTTCTTTTTCCTTGACATTTGATTCAATATTTACAAATGTGTATCCTGTAAGTCTGAATTCTTGGGGGTCAATTCCAATTTACAGACTTAATTTTTCTGAGGTTCTCAGTACTCTTCATTTTTTCCACTGGGAGAAAATATGCTCTTTTTGACAGGTTCGTCTGCTTACATTCAATTCCTACTACTTTTCCAGATGGGAAAACTCCTATATTTTAATAGCCAAACTGTTTAAAATGCAGATATGTAAAAAAATCTCTTGTTTTATTTCTGTCATGGGAAACATGTCTTCAGTTCATTCTGCTTAAACACTACAATACTACACTTATATTAGAACACTGATACGAATACACAAAGACGTTCTAAGTAACTCTGACTCTCAATATGGTTCTTGCTCTTGATGTTTACGGTGGTTGGTAGATTCTTTGTGCCTTGTATCAATGATAATATAGACTACTTGCTGTGAAAAGGCTTCTATGGGTCTTTGAATTTGCATTCAGTGAGTTCCAGCACATTCACCCTGAGCAGCTGTTGAGTTTATGTCCACTGTGCTGTGGGAAAAAGGGTTGCCAAATGATGAAATACTATTTGATATACAATTACATTTCAATAGTTCTCTATGCTGTGCCAATAATACAAGCTTTATAAATTAAAATGTAAAATGGTAATTTTGATTATTATTAGATTAGCAAACCCACTAGCAAAAGTGGCAGTTTTCATTAATTGCCTTTAAGCAATGTGAAGAAGTATTGATTTTTATTAGTATATTCATAAATTTTGCAGTAGACAATTAGTGTATATATCTAATGGCAAAATTAGATCCATTTATTAAGTGTATATCTAATCCCCAGTTATTTCACTCTTGCTTAGTTAGGTCATTTAATGATATAAACATTTCAGCATTCTGATAACTAACACTGGATGAGTCACAAAACACTGTACAGGTTCAAGTGATTTCATGCATCAAAAGCATTAAAATTTTCCATGGCTTTCATACTAAAAATCTCCTATTATATTTATAAACAACAAAAGTCCCAATAATAAAGTAGTGAGCATTATTGCAAAGAAGAGAAAGTTTGCTCTCTTTTATTAATATTCATATGATACAGAGCTTAAAGATTACCTTGAAAAGATTTTGTTTAATATTATCTATTACACAGAAATGTTCTCCCAGAACATTTTTATGATCCTACCAAGATGCTACTCATTTTATCATTAAATGTCAAAAAAATAAAGTGAGGAACAATAAAGTACCACTTCAGGTATAAAAGAAATGCATCAGGCATAACCAGTTTTCCTGTTAATCTTTGGAAAACAGGTTAGAACACTCTTATAGTGTATAGTGTCTTCTGAAACATTACCGATGATAGAAAAAATTACAGAGATTCAGGTGAAAACTAAGAGCTACCTGAGCTACATTCAGGAATATCTGAAATTGTAACGGACACTAAAACTTCTGTTCATAAGTAGATTTATGACTGTCTTATTAAGAATTATACTTTTGCCACATAATTGATGAATGTTTTAGAAGTCCTTTTACTTTCAAAAAAGGCATCTGAAAACTGTCCTATCCAAGTGAATTGTGTCCTACCCTCTACCAAGGACTATTTACATCACAGTCAAAGTGCAAGATGAGTAAAGTAAAGTTGAACTGCCCAGGAGAGACAGGAATATAATTTTAATATATAAATAACTTCATCAGGTGTCTGTCAATCTTTGTAATTATTCCCACTGCTGTATCTTGTAGTGGACACCCATTCTGTCTATGGAACTTGTGAGCTCTGGCGCTGTGGAAGCCCATGCTATTGAATCTAGTGGTTTTGGACTAGGTCTGCTTTTCCTAAAATTAATTGTATAGAGAGCTACTATGCTATCATATACCAAGATTATATACACACAGACACTAGATGAGCTCTATTCCTGGCCTGTTTGTTTTGTTGAATTGAGATCTTGAGAGCATATACACATCTGTCTATGCAATACTGTTTCTTAGGGTTTCCTCTGATTCATGCACATTTAACTACTTCAGAGTGAATGAAAGTGCAAATAAGAATTTTAAATGAAATGTAGCTGTAATGGTTAAAGATGGAAATCAGGAAATACAAAACAACAAAGTTTATGTGGGAAAATTATCAACACTTTACTTGTCTTAGAAAGGTTTGTTTTTATCTTCTTGCCTACAAGTATTTTTAGGCAAAATGTTAATTTGTTTAATGAGTTCATTTGCATTTCAGATCCAGGCACTCTCTCAGATAAATCTTTCTTGAATTTCCAACAGTACTTTACTTCAAAATATAGCATGAAAAGTTATTCCTTTCATTTGTTTGCTTTTTTACTACAGGATTTGGAATTTGAATGGGACCAGTCTCGAGTTCATACTTTCTTTAATCTAGTCTGCCTTTATTATACCACTATGACTTTTCTCTTTCTTTTTAACTTTTAATGATTGTCTAGTCAAAATGTTTGCTTTATTTTCTCTTCCTATGTTTCTTCTTTGTCAGAGTACAGCAAGAGATTATACAACCTTCACTTTTTGAAGTGAAGAAAAAAATATAATCTGAATTAGTGACTGTGGACTCCTAGCTGTATTCATTTACGAGGAGACAAAAGGGGATGGAAAAGGCTATATGACAGTTAACTATGTAAAAGAATCTTTGGGGGTGTTGTTTGACATCTGGATGAATATGAACCAGCAATATGGCCAAGAAGGCCAACAGCATCCTGGCTCATATCAGAAAGAGTAAGGATGGAAGGACTAGAGAAATTATAATGAATATGTATTATGCCACAGTGTGTGTACATAATAATGCTAGTCAGCTAGCACTGAATGGTGCATATCTAACCGAAATAATTAATTTACTGTACAGTGTTTATGAAGTAATAACAGAATAGCAGAAATACTATCAGAAAAGATGGAAAATAATGTAATGCTTGTTTCTTTCTGAAGATTAGTTGTTCTAGACATGTAAAACATCACCAGGTGATGAAAGACCTCGCTCTAAAAAAATATTAACTCAGTTTTGGAAAAACTGGGTAATGAATATACCTGTGAATGCGATTGCTGTTTAAATATCTTAAACCACATTTGACGGTTTATGTGTGAGAACATAACAACAATAAACAGAGATGATTTCAGAGTTCTTTTTCAATAAACAGTGCATGCAATTACTTGAATGAATTACTTTACTTATTCTTTTATCTCATTATGTCCTAATAAAATGTGGTAACATTTTAATGTTGGAAGTATTTTTGAGTTTTAAACAACTTTGGGGATTTTTGCTTGGAGAATAGTTAATGCACATATCCACTGTAAACAAACAATATGTGAAAGAGGAGGGAGTTGTGCACCTTAAATACTGTGTGCCCATGCTGAATGGTATGTGATAATGTGGACTTCATATTATCTTTTAAAGTGACTTGTTGCTGGTATGTGCCTTAATATTTGAAGATAAACACAACAAATCAGCTTAGATAACCGTCTGAATATGGCATGATTTCTACAGAACACACATACCATCTATGCCTCCTTTAAAACACAAATGACTTTCCAGTCGTTGAACCTGTCTACTTCCACAACCCTACTGCAGTTCTAGTGTGAAACAGGGAGAATAAGAACCCACGTGCTGCCAGACCTGTATGGAGCTGATCAGGGTAACCTGTGACATGAGATTGAAGGAATTAATACCCTGGCTCTGTCCAGTGCAATAGTGCTCCCTGAACCTTTGGCATAGATGTAAAGAGTGAAAGAGAATTTGAAATACTACCTGACGTGAAATACGTGATTCTCTGGGACTGTAGAAGGGAGACAGAAACTCACAGGGGAGGCTGAAGCTTTCTGATGCCTGTAAAGCAACTTTATTCTTTGTTTCTCACTCACTTCTACCCATGTCTTTTGTATTTTAATCTTTACTTCTCAGATGAATTGGCTCTGGTGGCTTCCTTGGGATCTCTGTCTTGCTGCTACCTGGTGTAGCATACAGGTTCTGATAAATAGAGAGTAGAAAGGCAAAGTCATAAAACCCAAGCAATTAGAGAAGAGGTAGGTGAAACAGAGGCTTTTGTACATACTTCCTTACTCCTTTGTTATATTACAATGCTTTGATGTTTTTTATTACAGAATTCCTATTACAGGAGCAACTGTACCACAAAGATTTCTCTTTTTTAAAAGAGAAATAATATAAAAACTACCTCCTCTTCTTCCCTTCCTATTTTTCCAAGAGAGTTTGTAGCCATTGTGTTTTTCCAGTCATAAGAGTTTTCAAACCAAGTTTCTGTGGCTCCTGTGACATCATAACTCTCAAATGGAACTCCAGTTCCTCCTGGTTTTTTCCCAGATTATGTGCATTGGTATACATGTACCTGAGATGACTGGATAGGGTTCCTACCTTTGGAAAAAGTTGAGGAAGCATTCTTTGTGTCTCTGGTAGATGCACTCATCCATCGTGTTGATTATGAATACATGGATGTCACAGACTGGACTTTATGACCTGAGTTTGTTAGTTTAAAATACAATTCACTAAGTCAGAAACATGCTAGTGAAGATTAGTCCTGTCTGTTCTAGATAGGTGGATCCCATCTCTGGGATGCCATGCATAATACTGCACCAGTTCTCTCAGATGCGTCTCCCTGTTTGCATGTCCTGTTTCTAGAGCTCCTGGTGTCAAGTTTCAAACAGTTCAAGATGTCAAATTCCTCTGACTTTTTTTTTTAATGTATTGTTATGAAACTCTTAAGCTTTGTTTATGAGAAATAATGCTTCATAAGCCAGAGAATATCGTTTTCTTGTGAGGTAATACACCTGAATCTACAGGGTAAAACTCAGAGGCTTTATCTTTAATATGCAATGATAAATTTAGAGATCCGTACACTAGAATATGGTGTGATGCAGTATCATGATTTCATGGCATTCATATTTTTATGGCATTGCTTAAATAGGACTAATGGATTATTCTTCCTATATAGTACTAGCTATATATTATGTCTTCCTTTAAAATGGTCCGAAGACACACAGTAAGTTTATGATTTTGTTTTGAGAAATATATGTAAACCCATCAATTCCAACAAGTGCACTGAGGGTAAAAGTAAATACTTTTTTCCCTCACATTTATTTAATTTTTGTGT